>CANXYC010639255.1:0-12575 GCA_948193065.1 Aleurites moluccanus | reverse complement strand
TTAAGATTCTTTCATGCCCAAGTATATGTATATGTATATGTTCATGATTTGATACTCAGATTCTTGGATTAACGTAAGGCATTATGTTGTTCATATCTTATTGAGTTGAAGGCTCACCCCTCTTCAGTAGTTTCAGGTGCTAGTGTAGCTCGAGAGAGAGCTAATCCATATGATAGAGCTTCTTGACTTCTTCTTCACAAGAAGCTTGGATGTAATCATTTTGGATATTATTTTTGTCATGTATATATATAATTATGTCTATTGAGAAGTGTTCTTTTAGAGCTCCGTAGATAGATATGGAATGGTTTTGATTTTGTTGCCATGGATGAAATTTGTAGACTCTCATTTGTTCCATATTGATGTTAGAACTATCTTTTGATCGGTAGGGAACAAGTGAAGATGTCATGATATATAATGATGATTTATGAGATATGATGTTTTGCATTGGATAAGTGTATGTTGTTATGTATGAGACAGGTTTAGCTAAGGGTTCTACGGGTTTATGGTGGCCTTATGCCTACCCTTGCCCTAGGACCATCGCACGGTGGTGTTGGGGTGTGACATCGAACCTGTTAGGCGGGGATGACCTTGTCGAATTTGAAAGGAAGAGGTTGTGGCCTCGAATATTGCTCCTGATAGGGAGGAGGTTGTTGAGCCATCGCAGGCTAAAAGAAGAACAAATGAAGAGAGGTTAGTGGAACATATGGAATTTCTTATTAGAGAAAATCAAGAACTTAGGAGGGAAGTGGAAGAATTGAGAAAAGCTAGGCATGAGCCACCTCCAGTAGTGATTCCACCACCAACACTTGCCCCTCCACCTGTTCATGTTTCGCCACCAATTTCTCAGGGTGGTTTGATTCCTTGATAAGCAGCTAAAAGAGTGATTGATGATGGGGGAGTTAAAGTGTTTACTTTTCTTAAGATGGGTTTGCCAAAATTCAGAAGGGAACATAGTGACGAACCTAGTGAATTTTTGGAAGAAGTTAAGAAGGTTATCAGAAGATTTTTTGTTATGATGCTAGGGCCATTGAATTGGTGGGTTTATTATTAAAGAGAAATGCTTGGTCATGGTTCGAGCATCATGTTGAAGAACCATTGTATAGTGATAATCCGCCTACCTGGGAACAACTTAAACAGATGATGATGGATGAATTCTTAACTGAGGGAGAGAAAGAGAAAAGATTGATGCAGTTTGATTAGTTAAAGCAAGGAAGCGTAAGTGTTGCAGAATATACTAAAGAATTCCTCAGATTGGCTAAATTTGCAAACTACAAAGATTATGAGATTCCAAAGAGGTTTACATGCACATCTGCATAACATTTTGCTAGTTATAGAATATACCTTATTAACAAAGTTGATAGATAACGCGATTCAGATGGAAGAAAAATATAAAAAAGAAAGAGTTGAAAAGGAGCAGAAGAGGAAGGGTACCTTAGAGGGTAAAGCAACAAAAATAGAGGGGGTATCACACTCCGACACCACCGGTGCGACGGTCCTAGGGCAAGGGTAGGCATAAGGCCACCATAAACCCGTAGAACCCTTAACTAACTTGTCTCATACATAATATACATTCTACTCAAAAGCAAAACATTTGTATCTTATAAATTGTCATTTTTTATATCATGACATCTTCACTTGTTCCCTACCGATCAAAACATAGATCTAACATCAATATGGAACAAGTGAGAGTCTACCAATGTCATCCATGGCTACAAAATCAATCATCTCATATTATCTACGGAGCTCTAAGGGAATGTATCTCAATAGACATGATCATATATATACACATAACAAAACAATATCTTAAGATAATTACATCCAAGCTTCTTGCGAAGAAGAAATCAAGAAGCTCTATCCTCTGGATTAGCTCTCTCTTGAGTTGCACTAGCACCTGAAACCACAGAAGAGGAATTAGCCTTTAACTCAATAAGATACGAACAACATAATGCCTTAAGTAAATCAAGAATCTGAATATCAAATTAGGAACATGAACATGTACATATACATATACTTATACATGAATATGAAAGAATTCTCAAGTTTATACTTGGAAAGAACATGAGTGCTTACAACAAATAGTACTATCAAATCATATCATAAATCGAATCATGGTTCTCTTTTAGAACATAAGAGTTCCTGTAAAGGATGACATTATCAAATCACATATAAGATAGAACTGATATCATATCATATGTATCAGTAGCCTTGCTACCTTAACGTGCACATATGCTAGCGCGGGCATATGCCTAGAGCTTATGGCCCCCTCTAGGTGGAACACTGATAAAAAACCCTATCAGCTGGGCTCCCATTGTGCACATGGACCAATGAATTTACTCTTATTGGGAAAAGCATTCTATTTATATGTATCTCAAGGGATCATATATATATATATAATTATATAATGAAATTTCAACAAATCTGAACTTGGTCAAGAGACCATTTAGTATTTATATCAAGGCTCATTCATGATCTTGGTCCAAGGAAATAACCAAGGCATTATCATATATTAAAGGATTTCATAAGTAGGTCATCAAATAATAATGACATATCACAGGGAATAGATATATATAAATATTTGACAACTTATCTTGTAAAGGGAAATATACATTTATATAATTTATAACTTACCTCTCAACAAATCTTTCCGCTATACCGATCAACAATTGATTAATTAACTAGCCTCATCAAATCCTCGAACTGTCCAAACCTAAACAAATCCCCAGATTTTATAAATTAGGGTTTCCTCAATTAATAATACATACTATGGTTCCTTAAAATTTAAACCATCTTATAGACTCTATTATTGATCCCTAACATTAATTTAATTTATCTCTTAAAGAAAATATGAAATTATGAACATAGTCACTATTTTTGTCACTATTCATCAAACTTATAAATTTCTCGTATCTTCCATATCAACCATAATTAATAGCATTAAATGCTCTTAACTGGTTCTATATAGATCATAAATAATTATTTTAACTACCAAAATCTTATTCTAACAGAAAATGAAGTTTGGAGAAAATTAGCTTATTTCCCCAAAATAAGTCCTTAAAGAATCTTGACTTTGATATGATGACTGAAGCCATTTTAAATGAGAGAATATAATGATTTAATGCATTAATCCTGATTATTAACACACTAAAAAAATAAATGGAACAGATTGAAGAGAGATGGAAGAAGAAATGAAGAAAAAAGAAGAAAAGAGAAGAAAAGGGATGGCTACCGCTTCTCCATTAAATAAGCCACTGCCTCGCTAATTTACCGCTCCGCCACTTTCTACTTCGCCAAATGCTACCTCAGCAATTCCACTTCGCAAATTTTCTACTTCGCCGATTGCCACCTCGGCAATCCCACTTCGCTAATTCTCCACTTTGCCAATTGCCACCTCGGCAATCCCACTTCGCCAATTGCCACCTCGGCAATCCCACTAATCCAGCTCGCTCAAACTCTATCCACCTCATAAACGAGGAGCCAACTCGTTCTACCTGTTCTGCCGAGCTAGAAAATCTTTCTCACCAACTCACTCTAAACTAGCACGCAAATGAGCTACTGACATCCAACCTCCTCAATTCTACAACTATATATAAAACACATAAATAAACATTTCTTTCATACTTACACTTGACTCGCTCAGCCTCTAACATTCTCAAAATAATTAATAATATACTCATACTAACTGCAAGAAATAACGAACTGCACATGTTCTGGTCGAGAAAGCATAACCTTCACATATACAAAATTTACAAAACTACCATACAAACTTAAAGATAAGAAAATATAAATCTAAAACTTTATATTTCACACTTATCTAAATATTCCAGTGAAATCATAACACTGACTCACAAAATCTTACCCAGACGCACATTCTAGGAATCTCGAAATACTAATCTAGTCACAACAAACCATCAAATAAATAAATAAATAAATAAAATATTTAACAGGTATTACATTCTTCCCCCCTTAAATAAATTCGTCCTCGAATTTAAAGAACTCACTTAATCTTGAAAGAGGTGGGGATACCTAGCTCGTATAGCTAGCTCACTTTCCCAAGTGCACTCTTTCATTACTTGATTCTTCCATAAGACCTTAACCATTTCTATCTCTTTGTTCCTTCACTTTTTGACCAATTTATCAACAATTGCCATAGGAACCTCTTCATAAGTCAAGTTTGGCTGAAGATTTACTGTTTGAGTTTGCAACACATGTGAAGAATCTGCCACATACTTTCGAAGCATTGACACATGGAATACCGGATGCACACTTGTCCAAATTCGTTGGCAAAGCTAACCTATATGAAACCTCTCCAACTTTATCCAAAATCTCAAATTGTCCAATATACCTTGGAGATAACTTGCCTTTCTTTCCAAACCTTAAGACTCCTTTCATAGGTGAGACTTTTAAGAACACTAAGTCTCCAACCGTAAACTGAAGGTCTTTTCTCATTGGGTCCGTATAACTCTTCTATCGACTGAAAGCTGGCTTCAATCTTTCCCTTATGAGTGGAACTTTATCTGTTGTATACTGAATCAATTCAGGCCCTTCTATATGCTTTTGTCCCACTTCATTCCAACACAAAGGAGACCTATACTTCTTACCATACAAAACTTCATAAGGAGACATCTGAATAGTTGAGTGATAACTATTGTTGTAGGCAAATTCTATCAACGGCAAGTGCTTATCCCAATTTCCCCCAAAATCCAGAATACACATTCTTAGCATATCTTCTAGAGTTTGGATGGTTCTCTCGGATTGCCTATATGTTTGCGGATGAAAAGTTGTGTTGAAATCGAGTTGATTACCCAAAAACTCCTGCAATTTCTGCCAAAACCTTGAAGTGAACTGGGTACCTTTATCGGATATGATGGAAACTGGTATTCCATGAAGTCTCACTACCTCATCAATATAAATCTGTGCATACTGAGAAGCTGTGTAGGTCATCTTGACTGGCAGAAAGAGAGCTGACTTTGTCATTCTATTTACAATTACCCATATTGAGTCATGTCCACTTAAAGTCCTTGACAACCCCACAACAAAGTCCATGGTTATTCTCTCCCATTTCCAATCTGGCAGAGGCAACTGCTGCAGTAGATCCGAAGGTTTTTGGTGCTCAAATTTCACTTGTTGGCAAGTCAAACATCTTGCCACAAACTCAGCCACATCCTTTTTCATTCCACTCCACCAATAGGAATCCTTGATGTCATGATACATCTTCGTTTCACCTAGTTGCACATTATACTTAGCATGATGTGCTTCCTTAAGAATCATATCCCTCAAACCATCAACTGCTGGGACACGCAATCTGTTACCGAGCCTCAACATGCCATCAGTCACAACAATTCTTGGAGCCTTTTGTGATCCTACATCGTTCTTTAGCTTCACTAACTAAGGATCTTTTTCTTGAGCTCCTCTAATCTGCTCAATAAGGATCAGCTTGACCTGGAAAAGAGATAAAAGTACTCTTGAATCTCACAAATCCAAACTAATTCCTGAATCATACAATTCCTACATTTCCTTCACTAATGATCTTCTGCTCACTTAGATATGGGATAAACTTCCCAAAGACTTTCGGCTCAACGCATCTGCCACTACATTGGCTTTTCCTGGATGGTACAAGATTTCACAATCATAATCCTTAAGCAATTCTACCCATCTTCTTTGCCTAAGGTTAAGATCTTTCTGTTGAAATATATATTTCAAACTCTTATGATCTGTGAAGATCTCACACTTCTATCCATATCTTCAAAGCAAACACAACCGCAACCATCTCAAGATCATGCGTTGGATAATTCACCTCATGTTTTCTCAACTGTCTAGAAGCATAAGCGATCACTTTATCATGCTGCATAAGAACACAACCTAGTCTCCACTTCGCCAATTGCCACCTCGACAATCCCACTTCACCAATTGTCACCTCGACAATCCCACTTATCCAGCTCGCTCAAACTCTATCCGCCTTATAAACGAGGAGCCAACTCGCTCTACCTGTTCTGCCGAGCTAGAAAACCTTTCCATCCAACTCACTCTAAACTAGCTCGCAAATGAGCTACTGACATCCAACTTCCTCAATTCTACAACTATCTATAAAACACATAAAGAAACATTTCTTTCATACTTATACTTGACTCGCTCAGCCTCTAACATTCTCAAAATAATTAATAACATACTCATACTAACTGCAAGAAATAACAAATTGCACATGTTGTGGTCGAGAAAGCATAACCTTCACATACACAAAATTTACAAAACTACCATACAAACTTAAAGATAAGAAAATATAAATCTAAAACTTTATTTCACACTTATCTAAATATTCCAGTGAAATCATAACACTGACTCACAAAATCTTACCCAGACGCACATTCTAAGATTCTCGAAATACTAATCTGGTCACAACAAACCATCAAATAAATGAATAAATAAATAAAATATTTAATAGGTATTACATTCTTCCCCCTTAAATAAATTCATCCTCAAATTTAAAGAACTCACTTAATCTTGAAAGAGGTGGGGATACCTAGCTCGCATAGCTAGCTCACTTTCCCAAGTGCACTCTTCCATTACTTGATTCTTCCATAAGACCTTAACCATTTCTATCTCTTTGTTCCTTAACTTTTTGACCAATTTATCAACAATTGCCACAGGAACCTCTTCATAAGTCAAGTTTGGATGAAAATCTACTGTTTGAGTTTGCAATACATATGAAGAATCTGCCACATACTTTCGAAGCATTGACACATGGAATACTGGATGCAAACTGTCCAAATTTGTTGGCAAGGCTAACCTATATGAAACCTCTCCAACTTTATCCAAAATCTCAAATGGTCCAATATACCTTGGAGATAACTTGCCTTTCTTGCCAAAACTTAAGACTCCTTTCATAAGTGAGACTTTTAAGAATACTAAGTCTCCAACTGCAAACTGAATGTCTTTTCTCCTTGGGTCCGCATAACTCTTCTGCCGACTGAAAGCTGTCTTCAATCTTTCCCTTATGAGTGGAACTTTCTCTGCTGTAAACTGAATCAATTTAGGCCCTTCTATATGCTTTTGTCCCACTTCATTCCAACACAAAAGAGACCTATACTTCCTACCATACAAAGCTTCATAAGAAGACATCTGAATAGTTGAGTGATAACTATTGTTATAGGCAAATTCTATCAACGACAAGTGCTTATCCTAATTTCCCCCAAAATCCAGAATACACATTCGTAGCATATCTTCTGGAGTTTGGATGGTTCTCTCGGACTGCTCATATGTTTGGGGATGAAAAGCTGTGCTAAAATCGAGTTGAGTACCCAAAAACCCTTGCACTTTCTGCCAAAACCTTGAAGTGAACTGGGTACCTCTATCGGATATGATGGAAATTGGTATTCCATGAAGTCTCACTACCTCATCAACATAAATCTGTGCATACTGAGAAGCTGTGTAGGTCATCTTGACTGGCAGAAAGAGAGCTGACTTTGTCATTCTGCCCACAATTACCCATATTGAGTCATGTCCACTTGAAGTCCTTGACAACCCCACAACAAAATCCATGGTTATTCTCTCCCATTTCCATTCTGGCAGAGGCAACTACTGCAGTAGACCTGAAGGTTTCTGGTGCTCAAATTTCACTTATTGGCAAGTCAAACATCTTGCCACAAACTCAGCCACATCCTTTTTCATTCCACTCCACCAATAAGAATCCTTGATGTCATGATACATCTTCGTTTCACCTAGATGCACATTATACTTAGCATGATGTGCTTCCTTAAGAATCATATCCCTCAAACTATCAACTGCTGGAACAAGCAATCTGTTATTAAGCCTCAACAAGCCATCAGTCATAACAAATATTGGAACCTTTTCTGATCCTACATCGTTCTTTAGCTTCACTAACTAAGGATCTTTTTATTGAGCTCCTCTAATATGCTCAATGAGGACCGGCTTGACCTGGAAAAGAGCTAAAAGTACTCCTGACAAATCCAAACTGATTCTTGAATCATACAAGTCCTGCATTTCCTTCACTAATGATCTTCTGCTCACTTGGATATGGGATAAACTTCCCAAAGACTTCCGGCTCAACGCATCTGCCACTACATTGGCTTTTCCTGGATGGTACAAGATTTCACAGTCATAATCCTTAAGCAATTCTACCCATCTTCTTTGCCTAAGGTTAAGATCTTTCTGTTGAAATATATATTTCAAACTCTTATGATATGTGAAGATCTCACACTTCTCTCCATATATATAATGTCTCCATATCTTCAAAGCAAACACAACCACAACCATCTCAAGATCATGCGTTGGATAATTCACCTCATATTTCCTCAACTGTCTAGAAGCATAAGCGATCACCTTATCATGCTGCATAACCACATAACCCAGTCCTACTCTTGATGTATCACAATACACCGCATAACCTCCCTCACCCGATGACAAAGCTAAGATAGGCGCCGTGGTGAAACAAACTTTTAACTTCTGGAAACTCTTATCACATGCATCTGTCCATATAAATTTCACTTGTTTTTGAGTAAGTTTACTCAAATGAGTTGCAATCTTGGAGAAGTCTTGGACAAGCCTTCTGTAGTAACCTGCCAAACCCAAGAAACTTCTAACTTCTGAAATATTTATGGGTCTAGGCTAATTTAGAATTGCATCCACTTTTCTAGGATCAACTTCAAGCCCATCCTTGCTTACTATGTGTCCTAGAAAGCCCACATTCTTAAGCTAAAACTCACACTTTGAAAATTTTGCAAACAGCTGATGCTCTCTCAAAGTCTGCAATACAAGCCTAAGATGTTCTCTATGCTCTTCTTCATTCTTAGACTACATAAGAATATTATCAATAAACACAATAACAAACTTGTCCAAAAATGGCTCGAACACCCGGTTCATCAAGTCCATAAATGCAGCTGGTGCATTGGTCAAACCGAATGGTAATACTAGAAACTCATAGTGACCATATCTTGTTCGGAAAGCTGTCTTTAACACATCTTCATTCCAAATTCTTAATTGATGGTAACCTGGTCTCAAGTCTATCTTGGAGAAATGGCTTGCACTCTGCAACTGATCAAATAAATCATCTATTCTTGGCAAAGGATACTTATTCCTGATAGTTCCCTTGTTGAGTTGTCTGTAATCTATGCATAACCTCATAGAACCATCTTTCTTCTTCATAAAGAGTACGGGTGCACCCCATGGTGAACTGCTAGGTCTGATGAATACTTTGTCAAGCAAATCTTGTAATTGAGTCTTTAACTCTCTCAATTCCACTGGTGCCATTCGATATGGAGGAATAAAAATTGGATCTGTGCTAGATAGCAACTCAATACCGAATTCTATTTCTCTATCTGGTGGCAACCTAGGTAATTCTTCAGGAAATACATTCGAAAACTCGTTAACGACAGGAATTTGTTCCAAATGTTTTGCTTTCTTTTGAGTATCTCGAACATATGCAAAATATTCTTGACATCCTTTCCTCATCAATCTCCTCGCCCCTAAGGCTGATATAATATTATATGGTGCTTCACTCCATTCCCCTTGGAACTCAAACTCCTCACCCAAAGGTGGGTCGAAGACTATCTTCTTTGCATTGCAATCTATGGTTGCATAATACTTGGATAACCAATCCATACCCAAAATCACATCAAATTCTAACACAGGTAACACGATCAAATCTACTTCTAAACTCTTACCACTTCTGCTAACCACACAAGATGGATAAAAATCATGAACTTCAATCTCATCCTCTAAAGGAGTCAATACTACTAAAGCATTCTTAAGAAATTCACATGGCACATTCAATTTCTTAGCAAAACATGAAGAAACAAACGAATGCATAGCTCTTGAATCAAACAACACTCTAGCATTCAAAGCTTGAATAGGAAGAATACCTGTGACCACAGTGTTAGAAGTTTGGGTCTCCTACTGCGAAAGAGCAAACACTCTTCATCTACCTCTTCCCATAGGTGCCTAACTGGTAGCTTATCCAACCATCTAACCTAAACCTCTACCTATTTCTAGAGTCCTACCCAAAATACCACGGCCAACGCTGGACTGCTGACCAATACTCCTCTCCCTAACCATCTGAACTGTAGTCTGAGAAGACTGGGATCTAGCTCCAAAAGAAGGTTATGGACAATCCTTAAGCAAATGTCCATGCTGTCCACATCCATAACATACACCTGACCCGAAAAGACAAGGTCCTCTATGAAGTTTACCACACGTAGGACAAGAAGGATTAGAAGTCATAGGTGGTACAAAACTGGCTGTACCATAGCTCATCTGTGAAGCAAATCTAGAGGGATTCGGTCTCTGCTGGGATCTCCCTAAAGGTCCTTTATATTCTCTCTGAGAAGATGATTGGTGCGAGATATTCATGCTCTTTACCCCGATATCCTATCTGGAGGAACTTCCGATCTTAGCCTTCTTATTTTCTTCCCTTTCATATCTAACCTCCATCTCCCTATTCTCGATTACTCTAGCCTTATCCACAAGCTTGGAGTAAGAATCAAACTCAAGAGTAGCCAAAAACTTAAACAATAGAGCTATAAGTCCTCTATGGAACCTTTGAATCCGAGCTGCTTCCGTAGGCACAATAGCTGGAGCAACCTTGCTTAGCTGACTGAATCTCCTTGCATACTTTACACAGTCATACTAAGAGTCTGAACCAACCTCTCAAACTCAATGGACTTAGCATCTCTCATGCTCTCTGGAAGAAACTCATTAAGAATCAACTCCTTGAATCTCTCCCAAGACAACTCTTCATGATCCCGAAGCATACCTTGAATACTCGGTCTAAACTAATCCTTAGCTTCGGCCTTCATCAAATATCCCACAAACTCAATTGCCCTTTTATCAGAGATCCTTAAAATCTGAATTTTCTCCTCTATCTCCTCAAGAAAATCTGTAAGATCTACCTCACCTTTGTATTTTGAAGGCTGGAGCTTCAAGAATCTCTCAAATGAAACTTCCTCAACCTGAGGTACTGCTACTGGTGGGGATGGAGGAACTACTGGAGGAACTGGAATATCAGGAACCACCTATACGGAAGGAGCCTGCTGCTACCTCTACTGAGTATTGAACTCAGCCAACATCTTATAGTTCCTTTGTAACTGATCCAACCGCTGAGCCATATGAACCACATCTACCTGTGGCTCTGGAGGAACATCATCACCTCCCACTCTACCCACTGACCCTTCTTCAGAAGGTAGCTCTCTTCTAGGACGACCTCTACCACATCCTCTTCCTCGCCTCGGAGGTATCTTAGTACTAGTAAGAAAAACAAAGCAAACTCAGACTCAAAACATAAGATTAACGCAGATCTATACCAAAAGAATACACAACATTGACGTGACATGAATCCTATGCTCCGTAGTCATCTTAATCAAACACTTATACTAGGGAACTTGCACATCTATTTATCTATCTTAAAATTATAAACCTATAGCTCTGATACCACCTTTGTCACACCCCGACACCACTGGTGAGACGGTCCTAGGGCAAGGGTAGGCATAAGGCCACCATAAACCTGTAGAACCCTTAACTAACTTGTCTCATACATAACGTACATTCTACTCAAAAGCAAAACATTTGCATCTTATAAATTATCATTTTTTTATATCATGATGTCTTCACTTGTTCCCTACCGATCAAAAGATAGATCTAACATCAATATGGAACAAGTGAGAGTTTACCAATGTCATCCATGGCTACAAAATCAATCATCTCATATCTATCTATGGAGCTCTAAGGGAATGTATCTCAATAGACATGATCATATATATATATATAACAAAACAATATCTCAAGATAATTACATCCAAGCTTCTTGTGAAGAAGAAATCAAGAAGCTCTATCCTCTGGATTAGCTCTCTCTTGAGCTGCACTAGCACCTGAAACAACAGAAGAGGAATGAGCCTTCAACTCAATAAGATATGAATAACATAATGCCTTAGGTAAATCAAGAATCTGATTATCAAATTAGGAACATGAACATGTACATGTACATATACTTATACGTGAACATGAAAGAATTCTCAAGTTTATACTTGGAAAGAACATGAGTGCTTACAACAAATACCACTATCAAATCATATCATAAAATCGAATCATGGTTCTCTTTTAGAACATAAGAATGCTTGCAAAGGATGGCATTATCAAATCACATATAAGATATAATTGATATCATATCATATGTATCAGTAGCCTTGCTACCTTAACGTGCACATATGCTTGCGCGGGCATATGCCTATAGCTCATGGCCCCCTCTAGGTGGAACACTGATAAAAAAACCCTATCAGCTGGGCTCCCATTGTGCACATGAACCAATGAATTTACTCTCGTTAGGAAAAGTGTTTTATTCATATGTATCTCAAGGGATCATATATATATATATATAATATAATTTCAACAAATATGAACTTGGTCAAGATACCATTTATGTCACGACTTATCTCGGAAGTCGTGACGGTCCTAGGGTACGGGTGATGCATAGGCGACCAGTACCACGTAGAACCCAATAAACTATCTATATGGCATGCATCAAACAAATATCATTCAAAATAACTATAAAATGCTGAAGAAAATTCGAC
>CANXYC010639214.1:0-16710 GCA_948193065.1 Aleurites moluccanus | reverse complement strand
GGTGGATTCCACATCACCCTATTTTTCATCGTCAACATATACATACAATGTTATTCATCATCATCATAAACATCATATAATATGACATAAACACACACCATGCTCCTAAATCTAATGCAATAATGATAGTTTATATACATATACATATAATTCATTCATCAATGCATACATGTTATGCTTAATGCAGAGTTAAATTAAATATATCAATTCACAACTTGACGATCATTAACCAGTTAACTCTTTTTGGAGCGCCTCCTGATGACAGTAAGGAATACATTCAAAATTGACGAAAATCTACGCGTGTCCCATATTTTTTAGTCCCGGCTTTGTTCTCCGATCAGGGCAAAATTGGTGTCATTGGAAAGCCCATAAAAAATGGAGTTCAAAAAAATTAGAGTCATCGGAATTGGCCGGAATCCGCCATTGAAGGTCTAGTGGTTCTATTTTTCGATCTCCTTTTCTGGCAAATTTTCAGGTGGTAAGATGGGTACCAAAAGAAAGTTGGTGGTCGGAATTGAGCAAGACCAGTGCCTATAAACTCTTCTCATGGCAAGCTACACGGTGGTATAGGAGGTGTCGATCACCTCCCTCAGGTTTGGCCGGAATCGGCGCCGGAAGTCGTACCACCGACCATCTCCTTCTCTTCTTCTTCTTCTTCTTCTTCCTCTGCTTCTTCTCACGTTTGAACAGAATTTAATCTGCTGGCAGCCAATCCGAGGCTGCCATATGGCAGTCTCTGATCGGTCCTAATATATATATTTTATTTATTTATTTTTTTTAAAAAATTTGTAGAAAATTCATTTTAAGTCCAAAAATTATAAATAAATAGTCAATAAATTCCTTATAAAATGTACTTCATTTTAACATACTAAAACTTAAAAAATAATATTTTTATAATTTAATAAAAATTACTTAAATATAAATTTAATTTTCAAAAATTCTTAAAATGATAATAATAATAATAATTAAAATAATTTATTTAATTAAATAGCTGAGTATAAAATTAAATTATTAAATAACACATAATAATATGACATTTATTAAAATTAAAAATTAATTTTTTTGAAAAATATATTTTCCATTTTACTTTCAAATATTTATTTCTTTAAAATATAACAAACCCAAAAATTATTTTATATTCATAACTTTAATTAAATATTCATAAAATAATTATTACTTATAAATATAATATAATTTCAAAAAAAAATATGATTATTACACAGCTCATCTCCATGTACACCCAATTTTGTCATGTCTCACTATAGAGGCCGCGATGGTCCTAGGGCACGGGTAGACCTAAGGTCACCGGAAACCTATAGAACCCAATTACAATGCCAATCTATCAATTAAATTATATTATCTAATAATATTTTAAATTCATTTATTTTTCTCAGAAAAATATCGATAGAGTTTCTTCTATTATATTCATCTAATATGAATAGTACAAATTTTACAAATTCAACCATTACTTAACCTACACAAAATTAGCACTTCCAATATGATCACTAGCCATATATCCTCAACTTCATATTTTATTTGGTATATATAATACTTCTATAAATTTTTTCATATCAAATCACATCACATTAAGTAGTATCATTCATTATCAGACACTTAAGTATTACTCATATTACATTATTTGTCGGATAATGTTCAGTAACATATCACATTACATTTTAATTTCATCACTTTGACTATCATTCCCACATATTAAATACCTAAATTCAGTTATATTATATATCTGTCTAAACACTGTACAATGGAGCTCTATAATATTTTTCAAATTACTCATTAAAATTAATCTACTATCTTGAAGTTCTGGATGTCCCAAGTCAGAGAAAGAATGACTTGGTATCTGCCATCACTAATTCTTTCCCCCTGTAAAATAATAAATCATTAAATGATGAGTATAAAATACTTAGTGAGTTACATGTACATTATGCTACATGTAGGAGTTGTGTGACAGTAGAAGATATGAAATGAATAGGAACAATAACAAGGAATCAAATATGGAGCATATTCAAATTATTAGGTAATAATATTCAATAGTACTAAAGTATAAAGGGAACCAGTCATATTCATATAACAGACGTAGAGGGTCTATAACTGTAGTCGAATATCACCGTATTACGTAAGACGAGCTAGACCTTACGGCTGAGACAAGTCCATTTTCAGCTAGGGTCCTTGATATTTAGCCTTGTCCAATAGGACACTGTGCACAATGCCAGTATCTTTTCCCTCACTACCCCATCAATATAGTAGCTTTGCTATACAAACATGTATAATGGGCCAATGGAGCAATAATAAAGTGCAATGATATTCAGTAATCAGTAAATCTCTATAGGTATCCATTTCTATATCAATATCAAGTCAACATCAATTTATCAAATTTAGGCTTGGTCGTTTTACAGTTATACAAAGATATATTCGGTGTTCAATGAAGAATGGTCATTCAAATACAATGAATCATGATATATATTAAAGAACATGCATCATGATGTACATATAACTCACCTTTGCTTAGTACTTCTATTGATATCCTTTCTTTTTCCTATTTCCTTGGTTCCAGGTTTTAGCATCCATAATCTCCATCATGTATTTTATTCATTATTAACTCTACATATCTAATAAATTTCAATTTAGATACTAATTATCATAAAATTACATTAATTATACATGTATTAAAGAAATTCTAAAAATTCCCCCAATTTCTAAATTCAACCTATATGAAAATCCTCACTGGCAGACTGTGTTCTGTTTTTCATAACTCTTTCTCTACTTATCCAATTAATTTAATTCTTATTCCTACTTAAACCTGACATATAAATTTCTAACATATCCAAAAATCACATTAATCCCACTACTATGCAATTTATGGTGTTAATTTAAATTTAATCTTACAACCAGCCCTATTGCCCTACATTCTGCTTGCAATCCTATTCTGGCAGTCTGTATTATTTTATCTATATCTCAATTTATACTTAACCAATTACTATAATTATTTTTCCTATTGAAATTAAACATATTATATTATAATATATCCAAATTTTAGGTCATTCTGATTACTACATCATTCTAAACAATTCATCAAAGTTGAGCTTACTGTTTTACAGTTCCTATCTTGGAAGACTTTGTTCCTCTATCTATAACTCAATCTGTGCTTTATCAATTGCAAAATAATTTTACAAAAATTTAGTTAACATATAAATGAAATTTTCTCATGTTTTACATTTTCCTTAATTTAGAATTTAAGGTCGCCTTATAAATAGAACTTAATAACCTATGTTCTGTTTATCAGTCAATTCTGTCAGTCTACACTTATGGCTTAATATCTCATAAACCACAAATTCAATTAAAATACCCTTTTATATACCTATATATAAGATATAAATGGATACTTTTTATGTTGAACACTTCTTCTAATTCTATCTCTATCGTTCTAAAAAATTAAAACACAGTAGTAAAGTTTTAGAAAACCTAATTCTAGCCAGTCACGATTTTTGTTCAATTACTCTCTCCTCACTTCAAATTTTTCAAATTCATTTTGAAGACATATAATTAAAACATTTATCTACAATATATTTTGAGAATTCTCAAATTCAGTCCTTCAGTCCACGGAACTCTAGCTACCATTTTCTACTTCAAATACTGGTTTCTGAATTCCTCTAACCTTAGTTCATTCTTAAGTTTCGTAGCTCAATTCATTCAATTCTTGACTAAATAAAACTATAACACTTTCAAATTCAATTATAGGAACCTTACTTCGTACTTGGATGATCCTTTCTTTCTCTTCTTCTTCCAAAGCCACTCGACTACCTATTTCCCCCACTTTTCCTTCATTCATCTTTTTCTTTACACCTAATTTCCTATTTTGTTTTGGTTTCTGTGGAAGAGTTGGGAAATAAATTTTGGAAGCTCCTCTATATATGGTTCAGCCCTAAGGGTCTCAAATGGCTATCCCTCTTCATCCTATTTATAGGCCAAAGTCATTAGAAAGCTTGAAAATTGGAGAATTTTGAAGAGACTTCTAGAAATTAGATAATTTGTCACTTTTTCATAAATTGGAGAACTTATCTAGAATTTTCCATGTGGGCTGGCCACCCTTGTCAATGCTTTTGGATATTTTTGCTTGTGGTCCCCATAAATTTTGATAATTATAATTTTGCTCATAATTTTTCTTATTTGCATTTTTACCCTAAAATTTCTGTAATTTATTTTGTTCACTCTGTTTGAAATTAACTATCAGTGTGGGGAGTGAAATAGCCTATTTTGGGTTGTTCTATCATTTAAAATTACTATGGGTTTGATTTTGTGTCTTAGACAGCCCGTTTCCTAAAATGCACCTAAAGTTGCTCTTATTTATAATTTTACCATTCCATAAATTTTCAGTCATTCCAATCTATTTTCCACTCTTTAATTTTACCAAAAATTAACATTATTTTAATTCTCTTATTATCCATATGTTTGTATTAATTAACTTTTAATTCGATGCATAATTAATCTTTCAGGCTGTATAATTATTTTCGGTATTTTCGGACCAGTACTTGATAATACAATCTATCCATTTGTTTCTCTAACATCATATACATCCTCAAATTATTTTTCTCAATACTTTAGGATCTTAATCCTAAGTATCCTCAATAATTTTTGTAAAGAATTCCTTAAAATATTAGAAAATTTTACTATTAATATTATAAAGTGCTTCCATGTCATTAAATGTCCTCTGTGGTATTAATTTAGACTATTTTTTTCGTTATTTACTATCATGTCTATTATTGTGATCCACTACCTCTAACTGTCTACTGTACTATCTGCTAGGGTGTTACAAATTCCTTTAAGATTTTTAATGAAAGTATATTGACATCTGAACCATCATCCACCAATATTCTGTTGATTTTCTTTTTCACGAATATAACCTTTAACAAAGAGTGGATAATTATGCAACTTTGATCCCAACAGTAAATCCTTATCAAAGAAGCTAATCTCCATGGTGCAAGAGTTATGATTACAATGTTTATTCTCCTCATCGACTTCATGTTCATTCGAGTCCTCTAACTCATTGATATGGTAACAAGAGAAACAAATATTATTATGTTCAACAAACCTTCTTGGCAAGTCTTCTCCTAAAGTTATTGGCCTTCTTGGCTTTCGAGAAGGAAAATCTTTGTGGACCACATAGGTGAGCTTCTTCATCTTCTTATTAGGAAATACACTTTTCACTGGTTTTCTCATAATTTTGACTATAACTGGTGTTGATTTCAGGAAAGCAGCGCTTCGCTTCTTTCCCCTTAGTCAAGTAACTAAAATCCCCTTCATATTAATCTTTATCTTTCTCACTAGTGGGCTCAATGCCCCCAGTAAAGTATGATGCATCCTTATTTGGTGAATATTGACATATGAATGAATCCGAACATGGATTCATTGACAGTAGAATTGGTTCAAAAGAACAAACCTTATAGTTGCTAAGGGTGACTTAGCACAAGGACTTGCGGGTGCTATAGTTGTCATGTTAGAAAATGCACTTTCATCATCAAAGACAACATCTCCTTTTTCATGCAATCGCATAATTTTGTCTTTTAAAATGAAGCATTGTTGAACTGGATGACTAATCAAGCGATGACACTTTTAGTATTTTAGGTCATCCAATTTATTGGCCTCTTCTGGATGCTTCATTTCAGGCAATTCAATGAGATTGGCCTGTAGTAAGTCTTTTAACATTTTTGGTATGTCAAAATCAAGGAAAGGGTACTGCTTTTCTTGCCTCTCCTTTAGCATACTCTTTCTCCTACCTTGGCCTTGCATATAAGATTTTTTCTCTTGAGTTTTCTCAAAATTTGTAGCAAGCTTAATTAGAGTAGTGCTAACAGCCATGGATTGTTTACCCTCTACTTTGTTCAGAGCTTTGCCCCCCTTTTGTGTACAACCTTATCCTTGAATTATCTCGGCTCTTTTATAGATGGATTTTGATCACCAAATGAGGCAATGCTAATCTTCATGTCATGGGAATGCATAGCTAAGTCTTCAAAAATCTTAGGCTTGATACCTTGGAGAGTATAACATAAAGCCCAATGCATGCTTTGGATGCACATATCAAGATTAGAGATTTCAAAGAGATGATCCTTGCAATTAAGGCTGAGATTTCTCCATCTATAGATATGATCGATAACCTGCTTATCCTTCCATTGACGGGTATTAGTCAGCTCTATCATAGTAACAATTTAACGGGTGTTGTAGAAACGATTGAGGAATTCATGCTTTAACTGCTCCCAACTGTCAATTGAACCAGATTCTAGATCTATGTACCAATTGAAAACATTTCTTTTCAATGACTGCATGAATTGTTTGACCATAAGGTCACTATCAATACCAATGTTATTGCAAGTTTCCACAAAGTGAGCCACATGTTGCCTTGGGTTGCCTTTACTATCAAACTATTGGAATTTGGGTGGTTGATAGTTTGCAGGCATTCTCATAAGATCAATCATATGAGTATATGGCTTAGCATATGTGTAGGAAGGTTGAGTAATTCCTTCCACTTGATATTTAATAACTTCCTTAATAAGCTCTTTCAATTGATTAGCAGGAATCGAGCCATCAGCAAGAACTTGCAAGTCTTTTGTTGTAGAGTTTTCCTCACCCTCTTGTAGTTAGTGTTGATTATTTGGTAGTTGAACTGCTGCCGTTGACTTACCTGTAACCTTACTCATCAGAAAGGCGATTTGCTCATCCTTTTCTTTCATGGAATTGGCAAGGCCTTCAAGGAGTCCGGTCATATTAGCAACTTGTTCTTCCAAAGAGGTTGTGTCTGTCATCATGACATTCATAGTACCAGAATGATTGTTGGATGGCTCAGATGTGCGAGGAAAATTTCCTTTTGTGTCCTTGCTTTCTTTTTGTGGACTTATGACAAGTAATGGTAACTCAATGCCCTTGTCTTTCTATGCAGCTTGCAGGGACACAAAGGTTTGGTCAAGCAAAGATTCTGTCCGAGCATAAACATCCTTGATAGCTTTTATTTTCATCAAAGCTCCAGGGTAATCATCAGTAGTTGACCAGACGTCGAAATGAACAAGTGTAGTCTGAGCCACTTTAGGAATGAAGTTATTATTCTTGGGAGCCATGGAAGATGATTCTTCAAAATTAAAGAAAATAAATGAAAGGTAAAGATGTCCCACTGGGTGTGCTAGAAATTTGTACACACAAATTTTATGTTCGAAAATTCAGGAATGAAAAGAGCGACAAACATCGAATTTTATTAATTTAATCAAGGAATGGTGTACAATCTCTAATAGAAAAATTCTCACAATGAAGAAATTCGATCCTCTGATTCTTTCCTCTGTGACAAATACGATTCAAGGGCTTGATAGAGTTTGTTTTTGAACTAGTAGAAATTTCTTCTTCGATTTGGTGAAGAAGTTGGATTGAATCTTCAATGAATGATGAACGCATTGTTAAAGACTTGTGATTTGATGACTTGATTTGTAGAAGATATTGTAGTCCAATTTGCTTAAATGTAGAAGTTCTTTTGGCCTTAAAGTTTTGACTTGTCACAACTTCAGAGCTTTTAGATTTGTCTTCTCTCTCTCCCTTAATGACCTTTGGAATCCTCTATTTATAGAGGATGTGGGAGAAAGTGTATTATTTACACTTAACTTATGTGGCAAAACTTATTTGGCCACTCAAAAATGAAATTATTTAATGAAATCAATTTAATTTTATTTAATCATTAAATAATATTTATGGCCCCATTTTAATATTTGGCCATTTATAGAAATTAAAATTTCTATTTCTACAAGCCATATATACGAAATTTGTAAAACCATATATACAAAAGTATTATGCCTAGCAAGCCATGGTAGAAAATAACTCTTTTTTTGTTGAAAATTATGCACTAATCACAAGGAAGGAAATTCTAGGGGCAGAAAAATGGCTTCATCTTTCATCAGCCAATAAACACTATGTCAACACATGTTCCAATTTGTCTAACCCAATACAAAGAAACTGTCACACCTCAACTCCAGTGGTGCGACGGTCCTAGGACAAGGGTAGGCTTAAGGCCACCATAAACTCGTATAACTCACATATCATGAATCTCATGCACAAATATATCAATTACAACATCATATATTATCATACAATGATCATTTCTATATATTCAATTAAACATTAATCATATCTTTACCATTATCATTTTATAGCTTTCTCTTGTTCCTTAATGATCAAAAGATACATCTCACATCACCAAGAAATAAAAGTACCCATAAGGTAATATTTCATACATCAAAATATTGAAATCCTCAATAATTGACTACGGAGCTCTAGAATATACTCCCAAATACATATCATGTCATAGTACCATTTAATGAATATACAGAACATCTCAAAAATTATTACAATGAAGCTTCTTGGGAGAATGGATCAAGAAGCTGGATCTTCTCTATTAGCTCCTTCACGAGCTATGCTATCATCTGAAATTCACAGAAGAGGAGTGAGCCTTCAACTCAATAAGATATGAACATTATAATCAAGAATCTGAATATCGAATCATGGTCATGAACAAATATTTATACATATGTAAGTATGAAAGAATCACAAGCTTTACTTGAAGGAACATGGGTACTCGTAATAATTTGGCTATATCAAATCATATCACAAATCAAATCATGGTTTATATTTAGAATATAAAATGCCCACAAAGAATGACATTATCAAATCTCATCTGATAGAACTGATCTCATGTCATAACATACGTATCAGTAGCCTTGCTACCTTAACGTGCACACATGCTTGGCCAGGCATGCGCCTAGAGCTCATGGCCCCTTCTAGGTGAAACACTGATAAAAACCCTATCAACTGGGCTCCCAAAGTGCATTATGGACTAATAAATTTACTCTCATTGGGAAGAGTATTCTATCCATGGGTCATGGGTTTTGAATCTCATAAGAATCATATTGGTCACAAGACCATCATCATATATCATCATTCAAATTGAGTTTAATAAACAAAAAGCATATGAACTTGATCCAAGAAGGTTGATCAAGTCATTCACATTATACAAAATATATATATATATATATATGGACAAACAATTATAAGAATACTTGGTCATATTAATTTCAAAGAATGATAATCAAATAAGATGTTCATACTTACCTTAACACAATCTTTCTTGAAATTTTCTCTAGCAAATTCCAACTCTAATTCTTCAATTAATTTGATTTCTTCCTCCTAATAAATTTCCCCAAACATGCAAAATTAGGTTTTTCTCCAAATTAATAATATTAAACATGATTTCCTAATAATTAATTATCTTAAAGTCTCTATTCTTAATTCCCAATAACAATTTTATTTATCTCTTAAAGAAAAAATCTGCATTTAATTCGGAGTTACTATTCATGTTACTATTCATGACAACCTCAATATTCTAATTTTCTTCCACATTAATTACCATTAATGACTTCAGATTACTTGCAATAAATTCTACATACCCAATATTAATTATCCTAACCCATAGACTTAAATAAATATAAAGAAAGTAACATTGGAAAAAAATTTACCTTATTTTCCTCAACACTGAAATTCTGAAATTCCTTGCTCCAATCTGATGATTTCTTCCTTAATATAGAATAATCTAGAAGTCTAATGCATTAATTTGAGTATTAATGCCTTAGAAAATAAAATGAGACTAATCTGAGAAAAGACTGAACATTAACGAAGAAAGAAGGAAGGAAAAATCATGAAAATGCTACTGGGGTTGCTGGGTTTAAATAGACCACTGCCCCAGAAAATACGCTTGCCAGCTCGCCAATTTGCTTTGGCAAAGCTACCTCGTATAAGCCAGTTCGTCATTCCCACTTCGTACTTCCCAGCTCGCCAAATCAATCCGGCAATGCCACTTCGCTATTCCATCTCGCATATGCCACCTTGCGTATGTTGCCTCGCCAAACTCTCCTCGCGAGTTCTTCTTCGCGAATTCTTCCTCCCAAATGCCACCTCGGCAATGCTTCTTCGCCTCTTCGCCTCTTCGCTTCTTTGCTTCTTCGTGAACTACCACTTCGCACATTCCCTCTTCGCATAATGCCTCTTCGTATAATGCCTCTTCGCCAAACCTCTTCGCCAAACTCTCTTTGCCAAACCTCTTCGCCAAACTCTCTTCGCCAAACCTCTTCGCCAAACCTCTTCGCCAAACTCTCTTCGCCAAACCTCTTCGCACATGCTACCTCGCATATGCTTCTTCGCCAACTGCCACTTTGGCAATCTCACCTCGCCACCTCGCCACTTTGCTAGCCTTCATTGCCAGTTCGCAAAATGCCACTTTGCATTTTGCTGGCTCGCCTTACCAAGACTCTGCTAAGTTGAAACCTTTCCTGGACAACTTACACTTAACCAGCTCGAAAATGAGCTACAATTATCCAAACTTACTAATTCTTCTTGCTACTTAAAATAGACATACAGGGACATAACATATCCAAAATTTAAATCTCTAAGACCAACACACAGATCATGGTGACTCTCCAAATGTCACCCAGACTTACTGCCCCAAAATCTAACTGAACAGACCTGAGAAAATCCACTCTCCACTAAGATATACTTATCCGAAAATTCTGAAATTTTACAAATAACATCATAACACATAAAGGGATATTTTTCATGTTTACATCTTTGGCTAAATCTATCTCAGTCATTCCCAGTAAATTCAAATTAATTCTACCTTCTTGTAGAAACACTCAACCAGACCAGCCTTGCTCAAATAGACATAACTCATCACACACATAGAATTTTTTCAAGACAATTTACAGTATTACAGTTAAGATATAAACTCAAAATTTTTTTGTTTTATACTTTACCAAATTATTTCTCTAAGAACATGCATTTATCATCACAAAATCCTGCAACTGAAATTCAGAAATTCAGAAATTCTCAAACATTCATAATTTAAATTGATTAACTCTCCAAACATACAATTTAATAAAAATACAACAAAATTAGCAGATATTACAGAAACAAAGATTGACTCATGGAAGCATCACAAATTATGAACTCAACCTCAACAAAATTGCACCAAATCTTGATTCTACATCAAAATGCCCAATTATTCTTCATCTAGAGGTCCACCAACACCCATTAGATCAACCCATCCCTTTTCATACTTTAGAAAAGTTGCATCATATAACATAAAAAAAAAAAAATCTCACTTTAATTATGAGTACAGTCTCACTTCCTGAGGGGAAAGAAGCAATAAAATGGAATACAAGTTATAGGTTTACTGCTTTCCTTTTCCTATTGGCAAGTATAGGTATTTCACCAAAGGATGTGAGGGGTTCATTTCGTATTCATGTTGATTTTGGTTTTTCCTTTCGATACTAAAGAAATATATTTTGAAAAACAAGTTGATAAAAAAAAAAAGAAGTTTGGGTGAAGAAGAAGGAGTTTGGGTGAAAAAAGAATGAAGGGGATTAGAGAAAGAGAGAGAGATGAGGATAGGAGTTTGGGTAGAAAGAGAGAGGCGAAAGAGGAGTTTGGGTAAAGAAGAAGAAGAAGTTTAGGCAAAAATACTGAAATGCCCCTATTATGAAAGGCAAAATGGACGGAATTTGGACAAAAGAGTCGATTAGTATATTATACAATTCGTTAGAGGAGAGTTAGTGTATTTTTGAAATGTCAAGGGTAACTTAATGTATTGCGTCATTTGTCAGGGGGGAAATAATAATTATTCGTAAATATAATACATATATAAAATTAAATAATAAAATAATTATATAATTAAAAATTTATTATCTATAAGAAAATTTTCATTAATAAGTCTAATTAAAAACTAAATAGCTTTGATAAAAAAGAAATTAATTAAATAGCTAAATTATCTTCAATAAATAGATCAAATTTAATTAATTTAATTTAGCTAAATAAGAATATTTCTATTTAGTTAATTTTTAATTTTTAATTCAATTTAATTAAAAATATATTTCTATTATTATAATGACCCAAATTTTATTAATTTTAATTATTTCATAATTTAATATATATATACTTACAAACGTTATTCCACATCAAAATATTAATGAAAATATAAGTGTTATATAAAGTGGATCAGTACAAAAGCAAAGGGGTTGAAGGTGAGAAAGGCCTGAAACTTGTCATGAGATAATTAGGTTGAACTGATCCAAAATTTTGAATAACACAAAACGGCATAGTTGTTTTGAGCAAATAATAATAAAAAATTTCAAAAATAAAATTATGTCATTTTGAGTAGCACAAAACAAAATACTTTTTGTACTAGATAATAATAAAAAAATATGTGCTTTTTTGTGCTGGATAATAATAATAAAAAATTGATTCAAAAGTTTTAGTCTGAATTATCCAAATGATCCCTTTTTATGCTAGATAATTATAAAAAAAGTATGCCTTTTTGTGTTAGATAATAATAAAAAAATATTTTCAGCTCTGAAAATTAGATTAGAATTATCAAAATGATCGAATACTCGGTCGGATGATTAAATTTTCTCCTGAATTTTAAAATCCGAATAATTAAGGTGGATTGATCTAACCTATTAATTGATTCTCAATTTTTTCGATTAAATCAATTGGGCCGATCCAATTTTTTAAAACATTGGATTTAGTACTCATTTATATATATATATATATATGAAAAATTTCATATATATTTATGTGTGTATGGTTCTAGGAGAGTACGCCAATATCCAATCTTATAAAAGACAAAATTATCCCACTTGTTAGACTAGTACATAAAAATACGAATCAAAATTATAATTCTTAGTTGTGGTTTTTTTTTTTTAATGTGAGTTTACTTTTATAATTTTACCAATGGTGGATTTTTAATAATTCAAAACTGATGTGAAATTAGAATGTGACTAAAACAAGTTAAAATATCATCTTCAATAGGGAAATCAAATAGGATTTTATGATTAAAGTAATAATTTTTAGACAAAATATTTAGTTATCTTGAAAAAAAAAAAATCTCAGTTTCATTTAAAAAAAGAAGACATAAGAATTCTAATTAATTAGCCTTGATGGAAAGTAACTTGGACCTCTTTGTTGATTTTATCATATACAATATTGATATGATATATATTCATGATTTTTAAACTAGATATCTTATGCTTGGATAAAATTTATTATTTATGTATGTATTTTTGTCTGTTGTAGGCGTCAAAGATGAAGACGATGTCATTATTGAAATATTTGTAAGGTTCCGTTTGGAGAGTTTGGAATTGGAGTTAAAATTGAAATTGGAATTGGAATTCTCAATTCCAGTATTTGGCAGCTATCTAGAATTAGAATTGAAATTCTAATTACAATTCTATGAAATTTTAATATAACTAAAAAACTGATTCCACAATTCCATTCTCAACCCATAAGAATTATAATTTCATAATCACTACTACAATTCTTTCTCCCACCGTCACTTTCAGCACCACCGCCACCGCCAACTCCATCTCCAGAGCCACCACCTACTATGGTGGTCCATCACCGCCGGCGATGGTGGTCCACCACCGCCGACGATGGTGGTCCACCACCTCCGGTGATGGTGACTCGCCTGACGGTCATGACTGACGATGATGGCTCGTTGAACAATCACCACCGACAATGATGACTCACTGGACAGTCATTGCCGGCGATCCACAACCACCCTCACCGCTACTGCCGGTGGTTCACCACCACTTCCAACTCAAACAAACACTTTTATCGTCATTAATTTTTTTAATTTCATTTTCAATTTCAATTTTTTGTTTGAAATAAATATTAGAATTACAATTTTAATAGAATTCTAATTCTAGAGAATTAGAATTGAAATTGAAATTCTCAATTCCAATTCCAATTATTATCCCCAAACGGAGCCTAATAGTTAAACAAGTTTCTTGCTTTTGCTTTATTTTTTCTTTTTTATTTACAATATAGATAAAATACCTTACGCTTTGAGAGAGAGAGAAAACCTATTTTTAACTTAAAAACTAATTTCAATCGTATCCATCATATGAGTGGATGTGTTTCCTAAAATTTAGGGATAATGACCAATTTAAAAATAACTGCCATTATATTTTAAATGAAATATGGGTTCACCTTATATTCTCTTACTTGATTAAAATCTTAATAACGAAAATTAATTTCTTATCTCCCATCATAATACTGTGATATAAAAATTGTTGGTATGAGTTATGGCAATCATATTCTAATTTGTAAAACACTTCCTTTATATATTACAACACTTGCAGTGTAATATATTAGGTCCTTAAATAATTTTATTATAGTCCATAATAATGACTTGTTAAGTTTTTTCCTATCAATTATCAAACAATAATGTATACACAACATCATAGAATAGGAAAACATAATAATGTCAGAAATATATTATTGAACTTAAAGTGTCACTGTAAAATATCATTACAATCAAGACCCTTCTTAAGAACATGTTCCTTAAATAACTTGGGATATAAACCCTTCATTAATGAGTTAGTAATCATAAGATCAATACTAATATGCTGAATATACATTATTTATTTCTAAACTTCCTCCTTAACGACAAAATACTTCAATTTTATATGCTTGGTGCCTTTAGAGTATTTGTCATTCTTGGAGAAGAATACTGCAACAGAGTTATCACAATAAATATTCAGTGGCTTGGTCATGGTGTTGATAACCCTAAGTTTTGAAATAAAATTTTGCATTCATAATACATGAATTGTAGCTTCAAAATAGGCCACAAATTTTGCTTTCATTGTAGATGAAATGGTGACAATATGTTTTGCACTTTTCCATAAAATTGCTCCTTCAGCTAATAGAAATAGATAACCAAAAGTGGACTTTCTGATGTCAAAACATTCATTAAGTAAAGTCTGAATTCGTGTATCCAACTACCTTTAGTTGATCGAATCTCTTCAATGTGAGCATGTAATTCTTCGTTCCTTGCAAGTACCTCAAACCTTTCTTTGCAGTATTCCAGTGATCAATTCCAGGATTACCTTGATACCTGCCTAACATTCTGATCGCAAAACTTATATCTGATCTAGTACAGGTCTGTAGGTACATTAAACTTCCAACAACAAAGGCATAAGAAATTGTTTTCATTTCCTTTCGTTCTAATTCATTCTTTGGACACTGTGTGAGACTAAATTTATCACCCTTTTAAATGGGAAGAATCGGTGAATATTTACTCATATTAAACCTTTTAAGAATTTTATTGATATATGTTTTCTGAGACAAACCTATAATTCCTTCTAATCTTTTCTGAAATATTTATTCCAATTACATATGAAGCTTCTCCCATATCTTTCATCTCAAAATTCTCAAAGAGAAAACCTTTAGTTTCACATAGTATACTTAAATTATTTGCTGCAAACAAAATATTATCAATATATAAAACAAAAAATAAAAACCTCCTCCTATTGATCTTTTGGTATATATAATAATCTACAATATTTTTTTTAAAACCAAAAGACGTAATTATGGTATTGAACTTAATGTACCGTTATTTGAAAGTTTGTTTCAATCCATATATTGATTTCTTAAATTTACATACCATTTGACCTTTGCTTCCTATGGAAAAATCTTCAAGTTGATCCATATAATCTTCCCTCTCTAAATATCCATTTAGAAAGATAATTTTCACATCCATTTGATGTAATTCTAAATCATATTGAGCCAACAATATCATAATTATTCTTAATGAATCTTTCTTAGATACAAAAAAAAAAAAGTCTCTAAATAATCAATGCTATATTTCTGAGTATAACCCTTGGTAACAAGTCTAGCTTTATTTTCGTTCTACCTTGCCTTTTGAGTTGCATATGGTTTTAAAAACCTATTTACAACTGACTCTTTTACATCCTTCAGGCAATTCAACGAGAACCCAAACTTTATTTTGTTCCATAGATTTTAACTTTTCCTTTATAGTATCAATCTATTTAACAGATTCTGAACTTTTTATGTCTTGTGAAAAGGTAACTGAATCTTTATCAATTCCACGATCAAAGTCTAATTTCTGTAAATAAATCACATAGTCTTTCGGAATAGCTGATCTTCTTTCTTGTAACACCTCAGTTTAAACCTAGAACTTGAGTAACAAAGGGCAACTTTGAGATTTTTGCCTTGATTTAAATGTTATGATTTGTTATGTGTTTATATATGAATTTGACTGATATGCATGTTATATGATGTGTTTGAATGAACAGAGGGGGTTTAAAAGCTGTTAAGAAGCAATCGGATAAAATTGACTTTTTAGTGAACTGGGGGCAAAATGATCATTTCACACCCCTCGAGTTCTTAATGGAATTAACATCATATTTGATGGTAAAAGAGAATATCAGGACATGAAAATAGTGGTATAATGGTCATTTGAATTATTGTTGAAAGATTAAAGCCAGTAGAAAATAATTTCGTGCAAATTTGCTCGAATAGGGATTCCATTTGAACTAGGGGTAGTTTAGTCTTTTCCTTTGAAATATGGACTTATATAGTATATGCAAGCCCATGGTATCATTTTAGGCTAACCTAAATCAAACCATTGGATGAAAAGATCAAGAATTGAATGGTTAGTAAGCTAGGTTTCACAATTTTTACCATAAGCTCAATGTATAGGATTATGCCATTGATTTTTATTTGGATTTTTCCCACCCCTTCATCTTCCTTAAGCCATTTCACCATTCAAACTTTCTCTCTCCACCATTACAAGTTTCGGCCACTTTGAATGAACAC
>CANXYC010639198.1:0-16687 GCA_948193065.1 Aleurites moluccanus | reverse complement strand
GTGATTTTTCAAGATTTTTTTTTTTGAGTTAGTTTTAGGAAATAATTCCTAAAATTGTTAGTTTTAGGAAATAATTCCTAAAATTGTGAGTGACAAAATAGTGAAATAATTTTATTTTGAGTTTTTTTGGGAAACACTTTGAGTGCCACTATTTTGGGTATATATCAAATTATTGTATTATTCTTCTAGTATTATTCTAGGAAAGACTCTCTCTGTGTACCTACTAATTTTATTAGTAGAAGATTTATTTGAAACCTACCCGTGGACGTAGCCCAATTAAAGGGGTGAACCACGTTAAATTTGTTGTGTCATTTTATTTATTATTTTCTGCAGTATTATATTGTTTCACTAAAATAGTTATGATATATTGTGCAATTAATTATTTGAGATATAATTCTGTTTAAGAAGATTGGGTTTTAAGTGAGACCGATTGTGACTCCTCCAATCTTTCCTAGGAATTATTCTTAGTATAATTTTTATACAATTATTCATACACTATAATTTTGATTTATCCCGCTGCGTTATCCCAACATATCTGAGGGGTACATCCCACAGTAAAGGACTTTAAAAGCCACATCTTTCTCTCCCGTTGCCTTGCACAAACAAATTAGTAAACACAACTACAAACAATATACATGGATATACATACATATAATTATAATTGGAAAATCAGGTTATTCTCATAACTTGAAGAAAAATATAAAATTTAAATATAGAAAGAAATTTAATAAAAGAACCTCCTGGAAAATTTGAAGGGAAAGAGGATGCCAGATTGGTCTCTTGCTGCCCTATATAGTGGGAATTAGAGGTTTGTATTCCATTTTTCCAGTTGTTGGGTCCAAGATCATCAGTCGCTCATTCCATTTTCTCATCTATTAAAGTCAAAAATAAAAGTAAATTGTGAGAAGAAATAACAAGGACCCAGCAATTTGTAAATTTGCAGATAAAAATGAAAATGATCCAAGATGTGTAATAGAAATGCCATAAACAATCTTGAAATTATAAGCCTAAATTAGACAAGCAAAATGAACTGTGTTAACATTCAGCTCAATCTAGTTTTTTTTTTCCTATAATAAAAATAGTTCATCGCATAGAACAAAATACCTTAAAAGATATCTTTCGATAAATTCAGATTCACCAATCCACATATGAATTTCAAATGATGAAAATTAAAGAAAAATAAAACAGAGAAATGAAAAAGGGAAAGGGGAAAGATGATACTGTTTCAGATCGCTTGAGGAGTGGACCCAGCAATAAATTCCTACTAGAACCGGACGCTAATTGCCGCTTGATCCTCTCCAAACTGTTCTCTGCGTCCACTGCTCTCTGATGTATTTGTAATTAGTTTGTTTAAGCATCATATAATATTCATAGAGAGACACATAAAGAGAGAGAAAGAAAGGAACAGACCGTAGAAGCGCCGTTAGAGGCCATTGATATTCAAAATTCACAATCGAAGAGAACTGTTACATTGAATTTAGAGAATTGTGGTCTTTGCACTTGGAAGCCATGTCCAAGGCGGAAAAAATAAAAATATACTAATGCTGTTAGGTTATGATTATTTTAAATTACATTCGGAGGGAATGAAATTCTCTAGTCAAAAAATGAAAATTCACAAAAGGCAGAGAATTTTGGGTAAGGGGTGCACAGAGAAAAAAACAAACAAAGAAAAAAAGACTTGATTGTCGTTAGATTAAATTCAATAGAGTAGGATTATTGTATAGAAATCGACTTAAAATGGGTCACTTAAAAAATCTCTCTTTTTTTTATGAATATTATTTTTATTTTTTAAAGATTGATAGTATTGCCTACAAAAATAATAAAAAAAATCTACAAATATTATTTATTTTTTATTTTTTTTTACTCAAATATAATAAAAGTTAGTAATTAGATAATTTTTTAGTAAAATTTAGTGACTAACTTATTTTGTCACAATTTTATTTATTTATTTTTATCACTTTGAGAGAGACAACTTTAAATAGAGACAACTTTAAATTTATCATCTATTTTAAATACTTTTGCGTGACAATTATATTTGTCACAATAAATTTTAATTACAATAATAAAATAATTATCACAATAGACGTAACATTCAAATTTAAAAATTATATTTCGTTACAATTTATATTAACTTGATCTAAAATATTTAAATTTTTATTGCCACTAACATAACTAATGATCTAAATTTTATGACAACTTAAAATATTTGTCACAAGTGAAGCATTATTAGTGACAAGAATTTTTGTGACAATAAAAAAATTGTCTAAGAACAACATATTTCTTGTAGTGAACCATGATCCATACATAATAAAATCATCAATGTTCTTAGGGAATCAATTAGGAAATCCCAAAGCCCTTTAGGCTCACATTATGAATCATATACATATTTACACCATACTAACATACTCCAAATTAATAATTAATTACATATCCTTTTGAACATATTTAAATACAAGTCCTTGACATAAAATAAAGTCTCCTAAAGAACTAATGGAGCTACATACTAATGAAAGAACCTCTAACACGTTGAGCAAATTACACGAACAGCTGCAGTTCCTCGCTGAAGAAAGAGGCATAAGGAACCCTAGTTATCCACTACCTACAATTTGAAAATATACAAAAAAATGTGGAGTGATTATGTAACACCATCTATCTGTATTGTTTGTATTTGAGTTGTTGATTTGATTTAAGTGTTGTTCCTATATTTATTTATTTGATTGTGTTGTTGAGTCTCGATTTATGATTTGTTTGGTTCTATTATTTAGTTATCTAGAGGTTGTGGGGTCTGTTTAGGGTTGAATTGAATCTGTTGGGGATTAATTAGATGGCTTGTGAACCTTGCTCCATATTTCTGGGAAATTTCCTTAACTACTGCTCCATGGAAATCCTGAAACACATTTTGTTTGTCAAGTTGGAAGGCCCACAGGCCTATAACCCTTTTCTGCAGGTTTGAAGGGAAGCCCTACGGGCTAGGAAGATTGCTCCATGCCCTTGCCACTTTTTCCCCTTCCCATGGCCTTGCAAATGTTCCACGACCTTGAACCATTTGTGGATGATGCTCCACAGGCTTAGAGCCCCACCCATGGCCTTGCCTTGCTCACTTAGCTCTATGGCCTTGAACCATCTCCACGGGCTTGACCATTATTTCTTATATGCCCACGCCCTTGGATTAGTCCAATATTGTCTATTTATGGCTCAAGTTCTTTGGTTTTAAAACACAACTTTCTAAAACCCATTTCTTCCTTTTCCTTTCTCTCTATGACCGAGCCTCTGTGCTCTTTAAATCCATCCACAAATGCAACATTTTTTCCCATCCTTTTTTTAAGATTTAGCCTATAGAGCAAGATTTCATCAAGCATATTCAAAGAAATCTCAGAGCATCCAACCAAGGCGTCTAATAGTTTTGTTGCGAACTAGAGAAATGGTATTGGATTAGGTAAGCCCTCAATCTTTATCATCTATGATTGTTTTAAGTTAAAATGAGATTTTATTGGCATTTATTTGAGTAACAAAAGAGATTTAGAGCCATTAAGTAGAAATGGATGAAAATGTTAGGGTTTGCTGAACAATGAAAATGTTGATCCTCTGTAACTTTGAGATTTCTCTAAGAATGTTAAAATGGAGTTAATGAATATAAAATAATGACAGTCTATAGACATGAGATTTGAGGCTTGATCTTAGTTAGATATGAAAAACTCTAAACGAGTTCTCTCTATTTATATAGGTTTTAGACATTGAACTGTATGTGGATTTGGAGCTTTATGTGAAAATATTATTACTATTTAGAGGTGAGTTATGTATATGTATTGTGAATAAACTATATTTGTACGTATACATATTGCCATCTATTTTTTGAAACCAAGCCCTTATTCTAAGACTTTCCACTATATATATATCACCAATTACTGAATAATATAATTACTAAATATATACGTCAAACATGATGTATGTTTTTGGAATTATCTGTTACGACCCAATTCTAAGGGCACATGATCGACACTAGGATAATTGACCATTATTAGGACATAAAAAAGTATGAGACTTTTAGAGCACGTAGTCAACCTGATATGATTAGACAAATAGAATTATGGCAATATAACAATTAAAATTAAACATCTAAGGTTTATAGGTTCACTTATCAGCAGATCAAAAGTATCAAATCTATTCTCATATTCATCACATCAAGTCTCGTCAATCTTAAACACAATATAAAAGATATTTATACTGAAATATGCTTTGACAGTCAAATATATAAATTATATGGAGGAAATTCAGTTATCCTTGATCAACAAATATCTTAAGCATTACAAGGTAACCACAACTACCGTAATTGTAGAAATCTAGATTAAATTATAGTCCAAAGTGAAGTAATATAAGATAAAATTTTAATTATACATATTCAAAAATAGATAGCCACTGCGAGCACAAAATACACAGCTTACATTGAAGAGTTTCCTTGGTACTAAATCTGTAGCCTGAAAAATAAAGAGACAAGAGTAAGCATCTTCACTCAGTGAATGATATTGACTAATATATGATCCTGGTGCCTATTGTCATGCCAACAATTCTAACAATGACTATGCATGTGGCAACGATACAAACAATATCATATAATCATGCAAGGATGGGAATTAGTCAGTAGATAATCACTCTAAACCTAAATAATGGGGAGCTAACCCCTTAATCATATGACTTTGATTTCAAATGGTCTCCCTAATCCAATACGCCGTCTCTTCATGAAAGCAGTGCGAACGTGCATGAACCGCCTTCTCTATGTAAAATAATCATCAAATATATCCATATATCTATTATCATCATAGTCATAATCCTAGTGATCTCTACTTCATCCCAATTCCATCAAACAATCACAGTTAATTATGCATTCAACCAGATAATGCGAGTAATACAGAAACTATATATATATATATATATATATATATATATACATACACACACAATCGAGTTATGCAAATGCATGATAGCAAGATAATATATTAATTAATATCACTCACAACCAGTGGAGAGAAGCGAATCAACTTAAAAAATAACTCGGAGCCGAAGAAGGTTCTGAACAATCTAGTAAAATACAATTCAAAATATTATCAGATTACGATTCAAGGAAATAAAGAATAGACTAATCTAAAATAACTTAGTTCTCCGAAGATAGACATCTGACTCGACACTAGACATATGCCTCGACTGACCTCCTCAAACAAAACTCAATATCACCACACTAACCTCGAGTACCGAGCCCACACTAATAATTAACCCAAATAATACTCCATTCTCAGTTCCTTAATCATATTTCTTTAAAAATTATTTATATTCCATTCATAAATTCTAATGATTAAATATGCATTTAAACTGATCCTAAAGTCACAGTCTGACACTTATTGGTCAGTCATCAGAGACTCACTGAAAATTATTAACAGTGGCAGATTGTGATGAAAATGGTATCAATAATTTCATTACTATGCATTGAGTCCGAAAATATTGATTGTTCCTTCTCCCTCTACCAGAGCTCGCTGAAAACTACATCAGCAGCCATGAAAAATAATGGATTCCGATCAAATCTTTCTAACTTGGTCCAAAAATTACAAGTGAGATATCAAATGAAAGCTTGGAGGAAGAGGAATCCAACAATACCTGAATCATAGGCCAAAAATGGCCGAGGAAGTTTTGCCAGTGCAGACTGATTGAATGGCCCGTGGTTGTGGAGCAGGCGGCGGATGGCAACAAAACTTCATAGGTGAGTTTGTTGGCAGCTAGTGGACCTCCCTAACCAGCACATGTCGACCGGTGGTTGGATGGTGGCATTCCAGTGAGGCAATAACAATTTTCTCTCTCTCTCTCTCTCTCTCTCTTCTATGGGCCAATCAACATAGCTGATATATATATATATATATATGTATATATATATATATATATATATATATATGTATATATATATATATATATATATGTATATATATATATATTTAATAGAGTATTCTTTAGGACTATTCCTTAAAATTTTGAATAAATAAATGCTTAATTAAATTATTATGATTTAATAAAAAAAATTCTAAATTAAAATTAATTTTATTAAGTTTTTTCAAAAATTCAAAAAGAAAAAGATTAACTTGATAATGTAATCTAATCCGAACATATTTAAATGTCTAAATAAAAAATAATAAAAAAGGATTATTCTCCTTGTGTATTATATGAGGTTTTTATGCTTTTAACAAAAAAAAAAAAAAGATATATATATAATCAACTTAATTACTAATATTTTATACTATACAGTAAGAAAATGAAGTTGTCATACCCTAAAATCCAATGGTATGATGGTCCTAGGGAGTGAGGAGGTTTAAGGTAACCAAACACTCTTATAATTCGATACTAACCCTAGATTATAAACACAATACAATATATAGCTATCATACAATCATTCAATCATAATCCGTATAGTATTATCAGCAGAGTTTCCATCCATTTCAAAATGTAATGTTCATTCTAAATCATAAACTATACAGTACTACGAACAATCTATATAAGGAAATATTAATAATAATAACTACGATACTAAGAAAGAAATCAAAACTATACATAGATTAGTTCCTTGGAAAGGAAGAATTCAAGAAGCTTGATCTTTGTCTTCTAGGTCCTCAAATCTATCATTTGAAAGAACATATATGAAGAGAGGTGAGCCTTCAGCTTTATAAACTATGAAATGGATCCATACTTGAGGGCTCCTGAGAAGAAGTACAATGGATCTCATATATATATAATACCAATTAGATCATAACATACATGATAGAATAATTAATCATCATAATAGTAGTAGGGCAATAACAATACCTTATCCATAAACACACACTTGGCCACGTATGTGCCTATGGCACGAGAGTCCTTAGGTGAGAATATTGATAAATATGACCCTATCAGCTAAGTCACTGAAGCACACTATGCAATGAATTTCACCCTCATTGTTATCAATTTTCGATCATTTTCATGGTCTAGTTATAGTTTGGTGGGATACAATGAACAAATGACATTTAATATAATAACCCAAATGGCCCTTCAATAACAATAACAATGGTTTATGCCTAATAGACCAATAACAATTTCAATAGAAACAATCAATAAGGTCTATCAATGTTCTTGGTTAAAAAAATGATAACCAAATCACTAATAATGAAACAATATGGCTTAACAAGAAAACATGTCTCAATAATCATGAACAATAATAATAACATTACTATAATATGAAAGGATGTTCATGTACATTAATAAGGTAATAATAATTTAAAGAATCATTATACTTTTCCATAACTCGCATCAGTAGTAATTAACCTTTCAATGAAGCTTAAATCATCTTTAACTTGCAACAAACTCCTCAATGTCCTTAGATCACTTTCCAACACATCATACCAACATATTACCAAAATTAGGGTTTCTTATCCAAAGACCATTCAAGTCAAATCTTTATAATATTAGGTTTCCTATAGTCCATTTAGATGTTTTCTAGTCATAGTTTATGCATTGATTCAAGAATTATAGAACATTTAGAGAAAATTTATTATTCATATCCCTATTCATCTTAAATACCCTTTATGTCATATTCTCCAAACTAATCTTTGATACATGCAATCTATACTCTTAAACGCTTACCCACAACTCATAAACAACTTATATAACCATCTATAAACTCATATCATAACTTAAGAAGAAATTGAGAAACCTGATAGATTTTGAGTGGTTTCCTTTAGCAAGGTAGAAACATGGTGTAGCTCATTAGGGTTTGAAAACTTAAGAGAGGAAGAAAAAAAGGCTTGAAATGGTAAACCATCAGCTGATGAAAATTTAGGGTTATATTTATAATCCAAGATACAAAATGTTCGTTACCTTAGTGGTAAGCTCATTACTTGTCTTTCTGACAGAAAGGATCATAAGAGTCGTTAACAAGCATCCCAAATGGATAACGCTCGTTATTTAATTTCAAAAATTATCTATACAAAAGGCATTTTCACGCAAGTTTCCAAAGGGTAATGCTCGTTACATGAAATAAAAGGCTAAGTAATAGATGTTACTCAATACTTCATGCTCATTACACCTAGGTTTCAATTCAAGGATTTCTTGCATAGAGAAATTTCACGGCCATTACCACCATCAAGTTCTCTTCTAATGGAAACTTAGACATATAACATAAATTACAAACCTTAATACCATGCAAGCCAATCTAGACCATAACTCTAAAGGTCTATAAAGCTTAAACGTTATTTCTAAGAAAGAATGACAATCTAAAACTTTCATTCCAAGCTCAAATATTAGCATATGCCTCGATCACAACAAAGAACAAAGTCTAAAAATATGGGGTATTACAGTCTCTCCTCCTTATAAAAATTCATCCTTGAATTTTTATAACTCCTCTCAGAGTTAAATAAATCGTAATACTCAGCTTGCCCTCTTTCATACATTTATATTTTCACTTTCCTTTACCTTATTCAGTGTAGAACTTCTACCATTGAAATTCCTCATCTTCTTACTCCTCATACCATACTAGGAATAATTATGAACAATAACTATTCATAGGCTCATTTACCCATCTTATCAATTCATACATCCTTTACATGAGGAAAAGTTGACATACCATATTACTATTTTCCATTAAAAAGGACATCATTGTATCTAAAATTGCTTAGTCATTTTCTTTGTGCAAGTTACCTCAAATAGGTTATTGATAAAAGGTGTCTTCCTAGATATGACTTGATATTAGTCAAGTTCTTATGCTTGTTCTTCCATCATCTTTTCTTAATTTAATTGAACATCTATTTTATCACATATTATCTCAACATACTAAACTATATTAACATAATACTCATCACCATATGCAAATTCTGATCAATGGCCTTTATCAATTCAAATCCAACAAATCATTCTAAGATTATCTTTTTAGAGTTCAAATTTGCTTCCTTAATTATTCATCTGCATGAAAAAAAAAATATCAACATAAGTTCCAACTTTAAACCATGAACTTCTTGTAAAGATCCCAAATCTTGCAGAAATTGAAGTCTTCAATCTAACATTTTGCATCCCAAATTTTACACCCTAATTCATTTAAATAGTACCTTCAATGGATATAACTTGACTTGTTGGGTCATAATACATTCCTCCCTTCATTAAATTTTTTTTCTTCACATTAGTGATACTTAGGCATAAATTAGGATCCATTAGATGTCTCTTCTATAATTTTTTTTTTTAACTTTTGGATCCTTCAATTGATGCACAAAACTCTTACTTCTTATTTTTTGATTCCATTAGTGTCATCTCTAATACTTCTTTTGTACTCATCATCAAAATCTTCTTCTTCATTCACTTCTTACTCGAACTAGACGTCCCATGTGCTTAAATCCTTCAAATTTACAATTTCTTAGTCATACTATTACCCATACTCTAAATTTTCATAGAACCATGCTTAACTCAACCGTTAATTTTGATTGTTGTTGTTTGTCTCTTCAATTGTGTTCAATAACTCTAATACCATACTAAGCTCAATCCTGAAAAACTTATCATATTCAAAATTTAATCATGTTTTGTTGCATCTTATACTTCATATGTCTATGAGGTTCAAATAACTTTTGATTCATCTCATAATCTTTGACTTCCACATCATCTTTGTGCTCTTATAATCTTCAAACTGTACTCCTTTCATTTGTCATAGAGAATACACTTCATTATCATTAATAGACCATCAGTCATCTTTATCATAATTCCTTGATTAACTTGTTTGCTTAGAGATCATAACTCCTTACTATGATCCCATAACCTAAAAATATCAATCAAAGTCCTAAATACCTTTAAATTCCTTCATTTTCTATTTTCCTTAAACATTACATGATATAGTCTATAGCTTCATATTCTATCTCAATCTAAGGCATCCCTACTATAGATCCGTCATTACCATTACCTTTTTTATATTCATTCTTGACTTCAATCATAGTCATATCATTTAAGCTTACTAAACATTTTAAACCATTGTCTCCCCTCTTAAAGTTGCAGATACATTTTATGAATCCTTAATCAAGGTATACATCATAAATTTAGCAACCATAAAAATACCAACATGAATAGTTCCAAAATCATATAACATTCATATATTTATAACTTAGGTTGAGAAAGTACCTATAGCATCCTCGTTCAGGACCTAAGTCTCCTGCTAAACCAATGCAAATACTCTATCTCTACCTCTACTCATAGGCATATGTCCTGATGCTTGACTTGCAACTTATCCTATACCTTGGCTAGTCTCATTACCTCTAATGCTTTCCATTCCAACTTGTATGCTATTGTTTTAAGCCCTTTCTATATGAACTATAGATTGAAAAGCTTGGAGTATAATTATTGGTATTTTTTGTGGACAATTCTTACCCTAGTTGTCCACAAATCAAAGCATACATTAGTCTCAAAATAACATTTACCTTTATGTCTTTTCCCATAAGTAGAACACTGAAGGTTTGAATACCTTATAAGTGCAAAACTTATTGTATTGATACTCATTTGTGTATTAGGTCTAGAAAAGTCTTGTCTTAACTGTGATCTTCCTGACTGACCTTTAGTATTAGCTGGAGAAGTTAATTGATGTGAAACTTTCATACTCTTAACCCCACTCTCGTCTCCACTTTGCTTGGAGGAGATTTCATACTTAAACTTATTCTTCTATTCCTTGGTTGTCCTTCCTTCCATCTCACTATTTTTAATCATCCTTATCTTATCCACAATTTTGGACAAAGAATCAAACTCATGGGTAGCAAATACTCTGAATAAGGGAGATTCTAACCCTCTTTTAGACCTCCAAATCCTAATAGCTTCGTAAGGCACAAGGTCTAGAGAAAACTTGCTCAATTAGTTAAACTTTCTTGCATACTCCGAAACACTCATATCAGCGGTATGTATTAACCTTTCAAATTCCAAGGCCTTGGCTTCCCTAACATTTTAAGGGAGATATTCATATATCACCAATCCCTAGAAATGCTCCCATGTGATCTCATCATTATTCTATAGCATTCTAACAATACTTCTTTTCTACCAGTCTTTTGCATCCCCTTTCATTAAGTATCATGCAAACTCCACTACTCTTCTATCCGGAATTCTCATTATTTGTGTCTTGTCTCTATCTCTTCAGGAAATTTCATAGGGTCCACTTCGCTCTTATACTCCAAAGGTTTCAATTTAAGAAATTTCTCAAATGATAGCTCATGTACTTTCATTTGTGACTAAGGATCTATAGGTGGAGGAGCCCGAGAAATATGTTGTCTTTGTTAAGTGATGAATTTCGTCAACATCTCATAATTTCTCTACACTTGGTCCAACATTTGAGATATGATGACTATATTAATCGTAAGAGCAGTGTAACACCAGTATTTAGAATGTTTAGAGTAGATGTGCTCACTTATGATTATTGATGAATGTTAGCATGTGTATATGTGCATGATAGATAAGCTAAAGTTTGTTTTGTTGTGCATAGATTACTCTTAGAATGGGTAGATATCAAGAGATGATTGAAATTGAAGTAATATGCATGATTAAGTATAAGTTTGTTGAATTGGATAAGTTAGAATGGAGAAACATGAGAAATTCTCACAAGCAAGCATTTCGCAGGCATGAGGTATCTCTTCATGAGCATAAATCATCCTTCACGGGCATTAGATATCATTTATCACTGTGATAAAAAATTTTGTGTAAATTTGTCAGATTCTCATGTTTGCCTTCACGGATGTGAAACATCTCTTCATGGTTGTGAGAATGTTCCAAATGTAAATGTAAATAGTGGACTTCACTGCCGTGAAGCCTTTCTTTATGGGCGTGAAGACACGGGTCTATAAATACCCGACCCCACTTATTCATTTTTCAAATTTTATTTATTTCGTTCCTTTCTCTCTCTACTTCATAAATATTCTTCAACGACCCTTAAAACTTATTAAATTCTCTCTTCTAACTATTATTTCAACTCCATTGATATAAGAAATAAGAATCAAATATCCAAGAAGCACCAAGATTTTAACTTCTCAAAGATTCTCCATTTCAAGGTATTTGTTCCAAAACTTAATTCTAAGTTAAGATAAGTTAATACATAGTTAGAATAAATGAATATAAGTTAAATATAAATGTTTAAAAGCATCAGTTGGCATTTATTATAGATTATAAGAAAAAATAATGGATCTAGGGTTTTGGGTGAATAGTAGTTATTCATTTCAACCTTCTGCATTTCTCTAATAAGTGATTAAATGGATGTTAGAAAACATGTTAGAATTCTAAAAGATGATTAGAATCATAAAAATTTATCATGTATGAACATTATTGGGTAAAATCCTAATTTGAGTATTTGAGGATTTGACATAGGAGAGGAGAACTTAAGGGAATAGAGAAGACTATTATATACATAAGTAATTGAGAAATTTATAAGGATAATTTGCTTTGAGGTAAGTATAAATATTGCAAATGCATGTTGTTCTTCAATTTGATTGTTCAATTCTTTCCATTATATATATATTCAATATCCATGTTATGAAATATTGTATTTGGATAAAACCCTAATTTTAAGTATTTTGAGATTTGACATAAGAGAGGAGAACTCAAGGGAATATAGAAGATTATTGTATACACAAGTAATTGAGGAATTTACAAGAATAATTTATTTTGAGGTAAGTATAAATATTGCACATGTATGTTGTTCTTCGAATTGATTGTTCAGTTCTTTCCAATGTATATGTATTCAATATCCATATTATGAAATATTGTATTGTTAGCCTATTCAATGAATTTTCTATGGTGTTCTTAAATATTCGACCCCATTTACTCATTTTTCATATTTTATTTATGTCATCCATTTCTCTCTCTACTTCATAAATATTCTTCAACCACCCTTAAAACTCATTAAATTCTCTTTTGTAACTATTATTTCAACTCTGTTGACACAAGAAACAAGAATCAAACTTCCAATAAGCACCAAGATTTCAACTACTCAACTCCATTTCAATGTATTTATTCCAAAACTCAATTCTAAGTTAAGATAAGTTAATACATAGTTAGAATAGATGAATATAAATTAAGTATAGATGTTTAAGAGCATCAATTGACATTTATTATGGATTATAAGAAAGAAAAATGGATTTAAGATTTTGGGTGAATAGTAGCTATTCATCCCAATCCTCTACATTTCTCTAATAAGTGATTAAATGGATGTTAGAAAACATGTTAGGTTTCTAAAAGATGATTAGAATCATAAGAATTTATCATGTATGAACATTATTGGGTAAAACTCTAATTTGAGTCTTTGGAGATTTGACATAGGAGAGGAGAACACAAGGGAATAGAGAAGATTATTATATATAGAAGTAATTAAGGAATTTACAAAGATAATTAGCTTTGAGGTAAGTATGAACATAACACATGCATGTTGTTCTTCGAATTGATTTTTCAGTTCTTTCCAATGTATATGTATTCAATATCCATGTTATGAAATATTGTGTTGTGAGCCTATTCAATGAATTTCCTATGATGTTCTTAAATTGATGATAACTTGTTCCATGAAATCACCTTAATTGATGTGAATGACTTGGTCATCCTTCCTTGGACCACGCTCATATGAAACCTAGTTGCTAATTTGAATGAATTCATATTCATATGTTGATGGTCTTGTGACCAATGTGATTCTTAGAGAAATCCAAGTTATATAACTTTATGATATGCATATGTATAGAACGCTCTTCCCAATGATAGTAAATTCATTGAACCAATGTGCACTTTGGGAGCCCAACTGATAGGGTTTTTATCAGTGTTCCACTAGAGGGGCCATGAATTCTAGGCATATGCTCGACCAAGTATATATGACATGTTAAAGTAGCAAGGGTACTGATGCAATATAATTATAATAGTTTTATCTTATGATTTGTTTGATAGTGTTATTCAGTTGTGAGCACTAATGTTCTTTGCAAGTATAACCCTATGATACTTTCATACCTAAGTTCTTTGGCTTAACCTATGCCTTGCATGTTACATCTTATTGAGTTAAAAGCTCACTCATCTTATGTAGATTTCAGGTGATAGTGTGGCTCGAGAGGGAGCTAATATAGAAGATAGAGCTTCCTGATCCTTTTCTCTAAGAAGACTCTATGTAATTCTTTTGATGAACTATATTTTGTGTTAATGTAATTATATATGTATGAGGAGTATACTCTAGAGCTCTGTAGGTAGATGATGAGGACAATATTATTTTAATGTCTATATTGACATATTTGTGGATTGTCCTTTGTTCATGTCACGTCCCAATTTTGGAACATGATGGTCCTAGGATGTAGGAACAACATTAGGCTACCGACACCCGTAGAACTCTTCTATAACTTGTAAACATCACTTGCTATAACATATCTATATTCATATAATCAGTCTATCTGTCATCATCTGTGATCATATCTGATATCAACACATTTTATATATATTAAATATCAGTAACTAATACTATTACAGACCATACTAAGTATAGTCATCCCAATAATTTACATATCCATGGAGCATCTAAAATATATACAAGGAATATATACAAGTTCAATATTTCCATTATTATAACAAAGCTGGATCCACTGATGAAGAAATCTTAGACCGACTCTATTCCTAACCTGAAAAAATAAAACCACTAAAAGGGTGAGTATTTTCATACTCAGTAAGTCAATATATATATTATCATACAAAGGCTAAGTAGGTAGCAACAAATGAACAATATTAACAATTGGCTCATGGATAGCACATCAAAGGACCAAATCAAGGGAAATGGTTTATAGACATCAAATATAGATGTATAGGCATTGGGAGAAATAATAACCATATATATATAATAGATATTGGGCCATGAAATGCATAACATTATCAATATAACATGTAAATAGCATAAGGTGGACCAGACCTTATGGCCAGGACCATAACCCTTCCTAGCTAGGGTATCACTGAAATTTCATTATGCACAATACTGATGGTATTTACCCACTACCCCATCAGTAAGGTAGTTTTGTCATACAAACAATAGAATATGTTAGAGATAGCAAATAAGATATCAAATAGGCAAGAGAATCAGCAAGGCTCAATTTCTGTAACTTTAACTCATTTGAGCTGTTTAGGCTAATAAACACATATAGGATCATTATCCTTAACAAAGAAACATTATATTATAGGAAAAATTCTACAAAATTCATTTAGAATACAAGTTCAAAATATGTCAAGAAGACACATTTACACTAGTGAAAAAGAAAGTCACCCATTTTAACAAATTTGGTAACAATTGAATTCTTAAGGAAATTAACAAAGGTCATTTCGTCGAGCACTTGGTGTGCTCCACTTTAGGACTAATAAATATAGTTTTGGGACATATTGATCAAAAACCAAAGTTTACAATCCAAGCCCCAATGGCAACAAACACAAAGGCATTATCAAACAAGGTTTATATACATCAATAAACAACATAATCGGAGCTTGAATTAAAGGAAAATTTAAAGGAAACTCAAATGTAACACTTTGGACAAAAATTTGAAGGAATTTAAATGGATTCAAATTGATCAAAAAAAGATTTAAACATACATAATAATATATATATAACTCACTAGAACCGACGAATCGATTATTTACGCGATAAAATGCCTATTTGCCTATAACAGGTAAAAGCAGTGTTCTTCGGTTTCCTTCGATTCTATAATAAATTTTACCATATATTTAGCCTTAAATGGATGCTAACTAACATATTTAAATATTAATTAGAATTATGGAATCCTATATAGAAAATCCATTTCAAACATAAACCTAGTTTTAGGTTTTCTCCAATTTCAATCCAATCTTGAAATCTATCATTCTAATCATGTTTATAATCACTTATGTAACTTAAATGAATCAAAAGAATGAAGAAAAAATCATCCTCACATGAATTCAAGGTGTGGCCGAAATTTAGGTTGAATGGTTCTTTAATTTCTAGCTTGAATCTCTTGAAATTTTCGATAGAAACTAGCTTAATCGGTAGTTTAACCGAGTTTTCTATCAATTTTGTTTGAAGTTTGGATGAAATTGGTGGAGTTTAGAGAAGGAGGAGACTTTCAGCTGGTTGGATATGGAAGATGGAGGAAAATTTTCTATTTAATAAAGAATTAGAACATATTTATATGAATTAACTTTTAGTTAATTCGATTTTTCTCCCCGACACTTCTCATATTTGCATTTTGAACCCGAAACTTATAATTATTTATCTTTTTGTCCCATTTCAATTCTAAAACAATATTTCTTATATTTCTCCATCTTATGAGTCTAATGGTGATATTAAAAATTAAAAATTTCAAACCCGTTCGTTAATCAAAACGTCGACGTGTTTACTTATCCACCTGGTCGATTTTTAGTGATTTGTCAAATTGCACAAATATGATATTCTAATGTCTAAACTAATTTTATTTATGCTTAAACAACATATATTCAAGGTTATATAAATAAAATTTGAGGGTGTTACAGTTCATTATTAATATGGGATGTATCTTTTGATTAGTAAAAAACAAGAGGAAATCATATGAAAATATATTGAAATGCATGAATGACGATTATATGATTCATAGATTGGCTATTCTTGATGATGACTTTGATGACTTTATATATATATATATATATATATATATATATA
>CANXYC010638921.1:0-10353 GCA_948193065.1 Aleurites moluccanus | reverse complement strand
AAGTTGTTTTTTTTTTTTTTTTTTTTTTTTTTTTTTTTTTTTTTTTTAAATTTCACTTATTTTATTTTTTATTTTACGTTTGCCCCCCTAATCTCCTCTTATTTCTTGATTTTTTTTTCTATCCTTAATTTCTTATTCTTTGTATATTTTATCTTTAAAATATTTATTTTTACCTTATAATTCTAAAATATTTTTTTATCTTTTGTTTCTTTTCCATTTTATATTTAGCTCCAAATTTCATAATTTTTTTTTACCTCAATCACCTTCTTATATCAAAATCTTTATATTTTGATTTTGAAAATTTAGTTTATAATATTATTTGTAAATGAATATCAAAAAATTATAGTTTTAAATATGATTATTTTTATAAATATTTTTCACTGACTGTATATAATTATATTTCTTAGTGAAATATAATAATGCATTATGTATTATTTATTATAATTGATTAAATTTCAAAATATTTCATATTATTTACTACGCATTATTTATCGATGAGATAAAATTTTCCTCTCTCACTTGAGTTTATGATCTGCCACTATGTGTATGAAATAATATTGAATTTGTAGAACGAACAAGAAATAATGCCCTTAAACTTACTTGAAAAAGAGATTTAGATTATTTTTGTAAAGTTTTATTATTTTTCTTTTCTTTCATTTTCAAAACACACAATTCATATTTAAGCAAAATAAACACAGTCCAAAAATCAAAAACTCTCAATTAGGAGAGCAAAAACTTTATCAAAACTACTATTCAAATTGAAAGAAAAAGCAATATACAAAACGAAAATTCAATCAAAACATACTCTATTGCAAACTATAAAGCATGCTATTTATATGAAAATTAAAATCAACTACAAATGCAAGAAATTCCAAGCATTGCCACAAATCAATGAGCAATGAGAACTCACCTTGTAAAATTGAAAACCATTGAGATGTTAAAAAGGAAATGTGGAAAAGAAAGACGAATGAAGTTATAAAATAATGGAATGCTTATCTACCACATCCAAATCCTACAAAAGCAATCATCAATCATCATGAAACCACAAAAAAAATCTTAATCTATAATCATGTTATAGATAACAAATTAATATTTATACCTAATGAAAGAGAGGGAGAAAGGGGGTTTATAGCGATAGCGTTTATTTAAGAGTATTCGAGTCAAGCAAAATCGCAAAGTGGTGCCATTGCTGAGAGAGAAAATACCAAGTATTTGGTCACTGAAATTATGTCAAACGACATATTCTTACTTATTAATTAGAATTCATAATTTTTAAGTTGCTTGTCCCTAATTAAATTACAGCTGCAACCCCAACCTTGTCCATCTGAACCTAAATCAGAAACTATCACAAGATTTTAAGCAATAACACGTTAAGAAAGAACTAATGAAATCACAAAATTTATAAATTTCTAATAAAATCATGCAAAACAAAAATCTAAATTTATCAAAACTTAAGGCATGTGATATCCCAACTTCGAACGCAACTCCTACCCTTAAAAGATAACTCATTGATACCACAACTAAGAATTTGTCCCAAAGAGCATAATAACACGACATGAAATTCTAAAAACAACAATCCTTAAGCACTCTTGTCTGCTTTTGTAGTTGTTGTTGCAACTTGTCCTCTGAGAAGACCGGTCCTCTTTGCCACAATGAGACCAATTTTTTTGGCCAAGAGAGACATCAAGACGAATAGTACCAGCATGTCTAATGTGTTGGTGGTTACGACCACCATTGGAATGCTCCATAGGATTTATAGCAACACCATGAACCTTGGGCTAGTAGTTTCTCTTGACTCAGTATTTGAGATATGTATTTCCAATCTTTAAAATGGGTTTTCGGTCCTGTCTCCACCTAAAACTTGACCTTCCATAGCATGATAACCATAATGCATAATCTTCTTGGCTCTAGAAGGAAGCTTGATCCTAAACAAACACAAAACAACTAGCAAAACAACAAAATCATAAACAATCGAATTTTAATCTCAACTAAAACTTACTCAAGTTTTAATATTTTTTAAATCCAATAACAACTTCTACACTATAGCATATGTCCATTCAATAACTAAAAGAAGTCATATCATCTAATATTTAGTTCTCTTCACTAAAAAAAAAACCCAACGGTTATATACAAGACTTATCTTAAATTGATGGAGATCAAATTTCACATCTATTAAGTTAAAAACAACCAAATTAATCACCCAATAAAGCACTTATGTGTTCCATATAGATTAAAAGATCTTAATCTACTAAGAAAAAAAAATAAAAGAGGGAAAAAGAGTGTTGCCTACTTATCTATGATTTTTATATACTTGGTTGTGCATTCTACCATAAAAAAGTATGATCAATAAATTTAATTGTTCATATAAGGTATTGTTTGTAAGAACAAAAATATATAAAGCATATAAATCAATAATGAAATTAAACTTTAAATTATCATATTTTATATATATCATTAAGCAGTGAAAATTAAATCATTAATACCTCCAGCCATTGCTTGTTATTTGTTTAGGAAGAAGTCACCAACTCTAGAAAGAGTTTTCTGGATTTTTCTCTCAAATTTTCAAATGGTATTTTTTTTATGAATGAGAGTAAACCTAGGGACTCCTACTCATATTATTCTTCACCATTAACTGCCTATCACAGTTAATCATGATATAGTGGGAAGTTATTTCCAGGAAATGAGAGAAGCAAAGGGGAAAAGTGGACCACTAATTTCATGGAGTGGCCAACTCTACGTTTGAGAAAAATAAGCTTACATGCTCCCACTTGGTCCACGTTTTTCACCATTTACTGTAGTGAAAAATAAGAACATATGAATCATGGCAATAGTATCTAAAATTAAGTATTCTTTTTCATGTATTACAATGCTTTATATTTTTCAAATATCTCTTCATATAACTTAATGAATAAACTATATGTTTATTCTAGGTCCTAACTTTAAAAATATTTTTCAAAACAAATAAAATTAATATGTATACATAACTCAATTAGAAAACATCATATTAAGAGTTTCATTAAAACAATCGTTCTTACAATGAAAAATTACATTAAGGAACCAAGTCCATCCTTTCAACGTGATCCTTGAATTTATTTGTCGGCATCCCCTTAGTCAAAGGATCAACAATCATAAAATCAGTACTAATATGTTCAATATGCATTGTTTTATCCTTAACACGTTTCCTTATGGCTAGATACTTGATGTCGATGTGTTTACTTTAGCTACTACTTTTATTATTCTTAGCCATAAAAACTGCAGCTGAATTATTACAATACAACCTTAATGGTCTAGAAATTGAATCCATCACTCTAAGCTCAAAGATGAAACTCTTTATCCATACATTATGTGAAGTCGCCTCAAAACAAGATACGAACTCAGCCTCCATAGTAGAAGTAGCAGTCAAACACTGCTTTGCGCTTCTCTAAGATACAACTCCACCAGCTAGAATGAAAATATATCCTGATGTGGATTTTCTTGAGTCAATGTAGCCGGCGTAGTCTAAATCAGAGTAGCCAATCACCTCCAAATTTTCGGTTTGTTTATACATAAGCATGTAGTCCTTTGTGCCTTAAAGATATCTCAAGACCTTCTTTGCAGCTTTCCAATGATCTAAACTTGGGTTACTCTGATATCTTCCTAACATCCTAACTACAAATGCAATGTCAGGTCTAGTGTAAACCTAAGCATACATTAAGCTTCCAACAACTGAAGCATAAGGAATGTTTTTCATTTGTTCTCGTTCAAAGTCATTTTTCGGACATTGGCCCAAATTAAACCTGTCACCTTTCACAATGGGAGCTACACTTGGTGAACAATTTTTCATCCGAAATCTCTTTAAAACCTTGTTGATATAGATCCCTTGAGATAGACTAAGAATGCCTCGAAATCTATCTCTCTGAATTTTGATGCCAATGACATAAGAGGCATCACCCATATCCTTCACATCAAAGTTTTTAGAGAGGAATTATTTCACCTCATATAGCAATCATTTATCATTGGTTGTAAGTAAAATATCATCTACATATAGAACAAGGAAACAAATCTTACTCACACTGACCTTTCGGTATATACATTGATCTATAATGTTCTCCTCAAAACCAAATGAAGTGATAACGTCATGAAACTTAAGATACCACTGATGAGAAGCTTGTTTTAGTCCATATATAGATTTCTTAAGCCTGCAAACCAAATGCTCACCATTACTAGAGAAGAATCCTTCTGGTTGTTTCATGTAAACTTCCTCCTCTAGATCTCCATTGAGAAATGTTATTTTCACATCCATTTGTTGCAACTCTAAGTCAAAATGTGCAATTAATGCTAAAATGATGCGAAGAGAATTTTTCTTAAATACACGAGAAAACGTCTCCTTGTAATTGATTCCTTCCTTTTGGGTGAATCATTTGGCAACAAGTCTGGCCTTGTATCTTTGTAATACCCCAATAGACAGAACAATGGATAGTGAGGAAGTACAGAAGACAATATAGATATAACAAACTATAGTAACAAATATAATATTAATTGAAGTATGAATAGGCTCAATCGATTATGGAAATATATAGAGAATGATACTATATTCAAGAATTTTTGAGCATCAATCAGGCCACTTTTGAGGTACTGTCCCGGAAAGTACCGGTGTTAATTATACTGCCGGGAAAATAGCAGTCTAACTAATTTAAGAATTTTTGACCCAGACTTAGGGGGATTAAATAAGTTAATTTTATGTGAAATTATGGTGAAAAGAAAGAATTGAAAAATATTTTAGAATATTGAAAATAAGAATAATGGCAAAATTATAATTTATGGCAACTTTGGGGGTAATTTTATAAATCCACAGTCTAGGATCCAGAAATAATCCAAAACTATTTTTAAATGATAGAACAACTTAAAATAAGGCATTTCACTTCCCACACTTGAGGTTGAATCTAAACAGAATAGACAGAATAAATTACAGAAAGTTTTGGGGTCAAAATATAAATAATTTTTTTTTTTAGATTAAAGTGCAATTAAAAAAGTTGTGGGACCTAACCTTTCTAGAAAGGGAGCTAGGTGGCCGGCCATGGTGGTGAGGAGATGATTTTTTAATAGAAATTAATTAATTGATTTATCAACTAATTGAGAAGGTGACAAATAGCCAAAATTCTAGAGAATTCTTCTTTTGTCTTCATTTCTTTTTGAGTTAGCATTTGGTGTATATAAAAAAGGATGAAAATAGCTATTATGGGAGGTTGGCTGAACCACTAATGGAGAATTACCAAGGAAATAAGTCTTCTAACCTTTCGAAAGAAATCAACCAAAAATAGATAGGAAATTGAAGAGGGAAGAAGCTTTACGAAGAAAATAGATAGAATTTGGTGTTCAATCATTTGGAGGAGCAAAAGAAGAGGATAATTCAAGTATTTTAAATCAAGGTAATGATTCTTAACTTATCATTTTTAATTTTATTTAAGAGGTCTAAGATTTGATTTGGCAAATAATTGAGGTAATTAAGTTAAAAATGTAAAGAATGAGCTAGGGTTTATATAGTTTCTGAAATATGTTTTAAGGCAGTAAATTGTGGCAAATATTCTGAAATTTTAATGACTGAATTTGAGGATGGACAAAACATAAAAGTTGTAGATAAAGATATTAATTAGATTTATGTAAAAGGAATTTGTAAAATTTGAAGTGCGGAAATATTTATTGGGTAAAAACTGTTACTGATTTGGAATTAGGGCTATGGAAAAATGCTACTGTGTTTTTATTGTAAATAATGATAGAGACAGAATTAGAATAAGTGTCCAACATAAAAAAAGTGTTTATTTATGTCTAATATAGAGTCATGTAAAAGTATTTTGTTATTTGATTAGTATTTTATGAGATATTAGGTCATAAGTACAATATGCCTGGATTGACTAATAAACAGAACATAGGCTACGAATTTCTATGGATATGAGGACCTTAAAAGTCTGAATTAGAGAAAGTGTTAAAAATTAAAAATGTTAATTTATATATTATCTAAATGATTGTAAAATAGTTTTATAATTGGATGATCACAGAATTAATTATAGGCATGGAAACAGGGTCTGTTTGGACAAGTATTTCAGGGCAGTAGTTTAAATTTGGATATTCACTAATAATTGTTCAGTAATCCAAAAATTCTGAAATTTGGATAATATTATTTTCAATAGGAAAAGGAATTACAGTAATTGGTTAAGTTATTAGCAACATAACAATATCTGCCAAAATAAGACTTGTAGGCAGAATGCAGGCAGCAGGACTGGCTATAACACTAAGTTTAAATTAACACCATAAATTGTGTAGTATTGATTTTAATGTGAAATTTGGATATATTATAACACTATATGTTAAGTTTAATTAGGAATAAGAATTGAAGCAATTGGATAAGTGTAGAGAGAGATATAGGTAATGAAGCATATGCTGCCAATAAAGGTTCTTTATTGGAATAACCTAAAACTTAGAAATTTGAGGAATTTTCTTTAATATAAGTAATGTAATTTTTTTTTGTTAAATAGTATCTAAATGGAAATTAGTCGGATATGTAGATGAATAAGAGACGTGATGGGTACCATAAGAGATAAGGCAAAGAATCAAGGATGAAGGAAAAGGAAAATGTACAAGTTATAAGCTAAGGTGAGAAATGTATATATCATATTCATGCCTTGATTTGTTGACTCGATGAATATATTTCCTTCTTGATTAAAATGTTACTTTGCTATTGTTGATCATTATTTGATCATTCTCAAAAATTAAAATCATCCATATTTATTGATTGTTATTGATATTGAAATGCCTATTGTTCTTGATTGATCATGTACCCAAATGTTTCCAAAAGTATACACACCAAATGTTTAACCACATTTCATGAAGTTTATTGTTAATTGCTACCTTTGTATCAAGTAAAGAAATCGATATAGGATTAATGAAATGTATTGACATTGATTGACAAGTAAGCCCATGTATATCGATTGAAAGCTATTGTATCGTAATGTTCCTAATGAATACTTGATATTGTTATTGATTTCCATTGGCCTAATTACATGTGGATTTGACAAAGCTGCCTCTCTTGCGGGGTAGTGGATACATACCGTCGGTAATGTGCACATTGATTTTACCTGATACCCTAGCTGGAAAGGGTTAACTGTCCTAGCCATAGGGCCTAATCAGCCTTACGTACATGATATGAGATCGATATGAGATTGATATGACATTATACGTGTTCATGGCCCTTTATTTGTCTTATCTATATGATACAAGTATTGTTTACCTGTTCATTGATTCCAAGCTTATATCTTATTGCTTACCATTGATGGTCATTCTATCATCGATTTGAGTGTTACCTGTTCCAAACTTCCAAAGATATTTGGTGTGCAAATTAATTAACCTTGACATGTAAATTGAATATACTGATATTCTTCATGGTATTTATTGACACTTGACTACCATTGACAATTTTTGTTATCATATGCTTATATCACCTGTTTAATGATGTATACATGTTCACTGAGTATTTTATACTCACCAAATAGTAGTTTATAATTTTTATAGGAATGAGATAGAGGGAGATGATTCCAAGGCAATTTCTTTTCTGACTTGGCATGTCAAGTACATCAAGGTAGAATTTGATTCTCTAAAGGTCGTGAATGTCAACTTTTAAAGCTCCATGGTACTGTGTATAACTAGATGATTAAGTACTATAGCGATGTATGAACATTGAAATAATTGATGATTTAGTGGCATTCAAAATTTAATGTGTAATGCTTAATGATTGATAATAACAATGATAGTGAAGTGATAGAGATAGTGATACTGAAAATGCTAAAATGAAATTCACATGCTTTAAAAGAGATTTAGAAGTGCTATGTATATCTGTGAAACTATGAAGTTGAGGGTATAAGGAAGGCAAATTATTGAGAGTGCAAAAATAATTTTAGTGCAGGCTGTGTAATTTATGAAAGACCCAGTTTTCGGTCGGGAATAAGGTTAAAATTACAAATGAAACTCTGGCAAAATTTCTGTAAAATTTACAAGAAATAAATAAAATTTCAATATTAATGATTGAGTTAAGAATGTATGATTGATAAATGGATTGTTCATAGGTTCTACAGATTTTCAGTGACCTTAGGTCTACCCGTGCCTTTGGACAGTCACGATCCAAAAGTGGATCGTAACAATCTCTCAATGTTGCCTTACATCTAATAGCTTTTATACCAATAGGCAACTTAACAAGTTCCCAGACACCATTAGATGCCATAGAACTTATCTCATATTTCATAACATCCTACAATAAGTCAGATTCTTTACAACTTGTGGCTTTTGAAAATATTTCAGGATCATTTTCGGCTCCAATATTATAGTCAGATTTTTGTAGATAGTCAACATAATCACTAGGTATTGTTGACTTCCTTATTCTAGTAGATCTTCCTAATGTTGTGTCATTATCTTCATGAGGAACTAGTTGTTTAACAATATCTTGTTGTTCCTCAATAATAACTTGATCTACTGGAATTAAATCAATAGGTTGTGGATCTTCTATGATTGGTTGCACAATATTTGGTTGAATTGAAGGAGTACTGTTAACAACAACCATTCTTATACTTGAAGTGGAAGATTGATTTTTTGAATGATCTTTCTCAGAAATAATGTTTTTGGATTGATTGCTCCCATTGATCAAGTCATTTTTAAGAAATTTAGCATTTCTTGATTCCACAAACCTAGTGGTATGAGATGGACAATAAAATCTATACCACTTAGACCATTCATCATATCCAATGAAATACCCACTAATGGTTATTGGATCCAACTTTTTTTCTTATGGCTCACTTCAGACGGACATCTGCAAATGCGTACATATTTCAAACTCAGTTTTCAATATTTAAATAACTCGAATGGTGTCTTTGAGACAGCCTTAGTTGTAACTCGATTTAATATGTATACAACTGTCTTTAGTACTTCAATCCACAAGGACTTAGGTAGCTTAGAGCTACTAAGCAAACTCCGCACCATATCTAATAAGGTCCGATTTCTTCTCTCTGCTACACCATTATGGTCTGAAGAACCAGGCATAGTGTATTGGTTAACTATCCCATACTTTTGAAGAAACTTTGCAAATGGATCAGGTGCTTGTCCATCTTCAGTGTATCTATCATAAAATTCACCACCTTTATCTAATCTCACGATCTTAATTTGTTTATCACATTGTTTCTCTACTTCTAATTTAAAATTCTTTAAAGACTTCTAACGCCTTGAACTTATTACAAAGCATGTAGAGATACATATATCATGAATAATCATCAATAAAGGTGATAAAATATTTCTAACCATAGGCGTCCATATCTGGACAACAAATATATGTATGTATGATCTCTAATATTGTCCCACCCCAACTCCAGTGGTGCGACGGTTCTAGGGCAAGGGTAGGCTTAAGGCCACCATAAACCTGTAGAAATCCCATATCCTGAATCTCATATACATTCATATCAAATATAATGTCATACTATATCATATTCATAATCCATTCAAGCATAATTCATTTCTTTACTATAACATTTCATAATAATATTCTCTTGTTCCTTACTGATCAAAAGACGCATCTCACATCACTAAGGAATAAGAGTACCCAAAAGATAACAATTCATACATCAAAATATTATCATACTCTAATGACTAACTACGAAGCTCTAGAGTATACTCCTATTACATATTGAGTCATAATACCATTCAATGAATATACATAATTATATATCAAAAGATTTACAATGGAAGCTTCTTGGAATGAAAAAGTCAAGAAGCTTAATCTTCTCTGCTAGCTCCCTCATGAGCTATACTATCACTTGAAATCCACAGAAGAGAAGTGAGCCTTCAACTCAGTAAGATATGAACATGCAGTGGAAAAGAATACATACACATACTTATATCAATATATAATTCGAATGAGACATTTCTTTCAAGAACATGGTAAGAATCAGAATGTGGTTAAGCTTACAAAGAATCAGAAGTGCTCATAATCGAATAACACTATCAAATATCATAGTAGAACTACAGAATGATAGATAGCCATGCTACCTCTTATAACAGAGCGCATCAGTAGTCCTTTCTACCTTATCGCAAATGCATGCTTAGCCAGGCATACGCCTAGAGCTCGTGGTCCCCTCTAGGTAGAACACTGGTACATTACTCTACCAGCTGAGTTCCCAAAGTGCACAATGGACCAATGAATTTACTCTCATTGGGAAGAGCGTTCTATCCATGGGTCATGGGTTTCAATCTCATAGAAAGCATATTGGTCGCAAGACCATCATCATATATCATTATCCAAACCGGGTTCACAAGCAAGAATACATGGACTTGATCCAA
>CANXYC010638805.1:0-23517 GCA_948193065.1 Aleurites moluccanus | reverse complement strand
ATCCCCTAAGTAATTTCAATTACATTTCCACCAAATTATCCCAACTCTTGTTATGAATAAATTGATTAACAAGTTACATATAGTGATCAAATATACACAACAAAATTAAGAACTCAATTGAGATTAAATCTTTCAATGCATATAGAAAAGATAGTAGATAAAATTAAAACTTCATATATCAAAAAAACTAAGTCAAAAGATAAGGGAGAGAAAACTTGTGGATGTATTCTTCAATGCACTCCAGAAAATTACTTTGTACAGGATAGCCTCCTTGAATGTTGTTCTTGAACTTCTTCAAAATCTTCAAACTTAGAACTAAATTTAATATTTGAAATAACACTAAGTGTTTGTAAACAAAAACTATCTAAACTATCTAAATAAACTATCTCTTCTTCCACACCTAAAATATAAGTAAATACATGATTTTATAGGACTCTAAATGTCCCAATTCGTGCCTTTTCTAAAAAGGGATGAATGTGAAAAGGCAAGGTGAAAGGGTGTTAAAACTACTCGGCACAGACTGGGCTACTCGGCACAGATTGGGTGACTCAGCATGGGCAGCCTCTGTAACGACTCGGCATGCATGGCACAAGTCGGCACGAGCAACCTTTGTAATGACTCAGCATGCCTTGTGCCAACTCGACACCAGTTCAAAATTTTTCATCTTTACTTGAATCATTCCTTACTTATTTTCATGGTCTCTTTCCTTCTTCATTTTACCCAAATTATCTCAAAATATTTGAAAACATCCTACAAAACTCAAGAAAACATCAAATATACCAATTTCCAATATTACTTAATAAAAATTCACATGCAATCATACAAAACACGTATAAATAAATACCTAAAAACCTATGCTATTTTGCATTATATTAGTATTCCCCAACCCTACGGGGATCTCCGTCCCCTCCCTATAGGGACTTAATATTACAATTACTTAATTATTCAGAGTATAAAAATATTACTTCGTTATCCATATATATATATATATATATATATATATTGATTTTCATCACTCAAAATTAGGTATTAGTGTTTATTTGTTTCATTATATTAAAAAATAATAATTATTCTTTTAACGCATACAAATTATTTATTTAAATTTATATTTGATTCATATATTGAATTTTTAAATGCAGAGATGTTTATGAAATTATTAGAGCTTCTTGAAAGTTTTTGCATTTATTGGATTTAATTTATTTAAATATTCTCATATTTTTATTTATGCTAAATTTTTAATGTTTTATTAAAAATATTATGGGATATTTTTAATGTATTAGGCGTATTTACAATTTAATAATATTTGGTTGATACTTTATGTGTCTAAATTTTATTAACATTTTATAAATAAATTTATTTTTATTTTCAGTTATTATTTATAAATTTTATAAATATATAGGAATTTAAGAATATAAAATTCAAGTGAGAAATGATGATCCTGTGAGGATGGAGCTCTCCACATGGATAAATTGTCCTTATATGTGACGAAAACGAAGATAAGGATTCCCCACTAAAATGGGAGGGGATTGAAGATAATTCTCCTATCTTGTTCATCCCTAATCATTTTTTGCATTTTTATAAATCAACAAATGACTATATCACTCTTTCTCTATTCTTTTACATATTTGTTGTTTTCATTACAAATCTCTCTCTTTATCTTTTCAAGAAATTTCTTCCACGTCAATATTATAGGAATACAAAATCAATCAAAGCAACTCCTAATTGAGAAATCAACAAAATTAATTAAAACAAGTCCTAATTGAGAAATCACCATATCGACTTAAGTCATTTAATTTTAGAGATCACCAGAGACGACTGGTACCCGTAGAACCCGGTATCATATTCTATAATCCATTACCATCTTATTACTATCCAATTGAATACTTATTATTCATTCTATATTCTGTTACTCTGTAGTTTATTATTTTGTAATCTGTTATTTATATGTCTGTAATCATCATCATCACATACCATATACTTATTTAACCTTAATATAATATATAATATTTATACACTCATTCTAACTACATTCAGTTATATACAACCATGAAGCAACTAAAAATATATATAAGATATAGTGTTCAAAATAATTACTCTGTCAAAATAAAACTGCAAAAATTCACAGAGGAATGAGAGTCTGGATTATGCCTTCTATTTTGTACCTGAAAAATGATAAACAACTAATGAAATGAGTATCTAATACTTAGTGAATCTAATATGCGTCACTTTAAGGTAAAGGTTAGGTAATCAACAAATAAACAAGTAAATAATCAATAAATAGTAGGTTGCACACCAAATTACAGAATGAGAAAAAGATAACAGAATCAAAGATTTTGTAACACCCCAGTCAAAACCTAGAACCTGAACCACAAAGGGCTACCTTGAAAATTTTGATTTGACTTGATTGTTGTGATTTACTATATGTTTATGCTTGAATTTGACATGTATGCATGTTTTATGATGTGTTTGTATGATTAGAGGAGGTTAAAAGACTGTTAGGAAGCAATCGGGTAAAATTAGATTTTTGGTGAACTAGGGGCAAAATGGTCATTTCGTACCCTTTGAGTTTTTATGAAATTAGTGAAAATTAACATTATATTTGATGTTAAAAGAAAATATTAGCACATGAAAATAGAGGTGTAATAGTCATATGAATTAATTTTAGAAGATTAAAATCGGTAGAAAATAATTACTGGAGAATTTAATTGAAAAGGGATCAAATTTGAACTAGGGATAATATAGTCTTTTCCTAAGGTATATGGAAATATTTGGTGCATGTAAGTGTATGGTAACCATTTTCAGTTAACCTAAATCAAACCATCGAATGGAAAGATCAAGAATTTAATGGTTAGTAAGCTAGGTTGCATATTCTTTACTATAGGATCAATGTATGGGATTAAGAGCTTGATAAGTATACACCTCTTCTTCAACTTTAGCCATTTTTCTTGCAAACTTTTCTCTCTCTTCCTAAGCTAAGTTTCGACCATTCTTGTTCTTCTTGATACCAAATTATTTGCTTTCATTTCTTCATCCAAACTAGTTAATTCAATCATCCTAAACTCAATTCTAACCTTAAAATCAAAGATAAATCAAGAAAAATTGATAAATCAAAGCTTGGAAAATTTCAAAGAACTATTGAAGAAGTAAGTGTTTTTAACATTCCTTTGATTCAATTTTAATCTCTAGATGTTCCTTGATATTAATTTGTAACAAATATGTTATTAGGTTGAAAGAAAATTAAAAACTTGGAAGAAATCCTAACTTGGAAGAGGTAAGATTCAAATGTGTTAATTTGATGGAGTTTTGGTTCAAATGTGATGCATTTGGTGTGTTTGTGATGAATTAGTAGCCATTTGATGAATATAAATTCATTTGGTTGGTTTTCAAAGAAGGCCGAGTGGTATGTCACTTAAAGAAGAATGGGTACTTTGGTGTTTAATAGGTTAGAATGCATGAATGTTATACATTTGATGTGTATTTATGTTGTTTGAATGATTGGTGTTGAAAAATGAAGGAATGGAGGGAATTCCATCAAGGTCGAACCATATCTAGTTTATAGGTTTAATGGGTTAGGTTGAAGCAAATGGAAAGGAAGGGTTTGAATATGGATAAATGGTATATGAAATGCAAATGTATAAGTTTAGATATAAAAATGATGTTTGATATAAGTTACTTGGAAAGTATACTTGTAATTAGGTGTATGTATCACATGAAATGTTGAACTAGGTGTGTATAAGTTCTTAACTTAGTACAATAGTGATGAATATACGAAATATAAGTGAGATGTGGTGATAGAAATACGTTTGATGCATAAAGGAATGGAAAAGCATTAATTTGACCTTATATAAGTAATTGTATTTGACATGAAAGATAAAATAGAACATGAACTCCTTTATGCATGAACATACTTCTAATAGATTGTATTAATGGGGTAAATATTGAAAACCAAGTTTAAATACCATATTGGAATAATTCTAGGTTGGTCGAATAGGATTAGAAAGGAATGGTTAGGTGTTAAAGTGTTAATTATGTAATGTGATGAATATGATGTATGTTTGATGTATTTTGATGTGAACAATGTATTTTATAATGTTTACAAGTCTTACTAGAGTGTTATATATGAAAATAGGTGAATCTTCGGACAATCTAGTTAGAGGTGACGAGCGGTGGGCCAATTAGGGCCTACGAGTTATGTACCGGGAGTTAAAGTGGACTTTAATCATGCATGATTTGCATCATATATCATATAATATGTCATTTGTAATGATAAACCAACATTTGATATCCTAAAGTACCTACATTGCATTTTTACCCCTAAAAAAACCTACCGAAATGACCTAAATTGACCTAAACTTTGACTGGCCATAAAATGAAATCTAAAAAGCCAATTGAACCCCCACTTGGCCCAATTGTCTACTTTTTCCCTAAGCTTTAAAATGATACCTTATGGTCCACTTAAATCTATTGATAGCATAGTTAACTAGAAATCACTCAAAAATCCCAAAACGGACCCGTAACGGTGAGTGTCAATTGCGGCAGCGCAATTTGGCCCTGCCGGCCATTTTTACCATTTGGCCTAAACTTATTCTATTATTCGTTATGGGTATATATTGGACTGTTCCACCCCTATATGAGTTGAATTTGTGCTATATTTATTATTCTATTAAGACACACCCATATGGTATTATAACAGGGCTACCTCGATGGTATAGCAGGTAATTCCATCGACCGTGTACACACTGGTATTCATTGGACCCTTGCTAGGGAGGGGTGTCATATTCTCTAGCCGTAAGGATTGATCTCCCTTACATATATTGGATTATGCACGATTGTGCTATTACAGTACGATTACACTTTTCATTGGACCCAATCCTGTTATATCATATGAGATTTGACTCATTTACTGGATATTCATATGGAAACTTGTTTTACCCCATATTTGCCATCTTATATTATTTCTACAGGTCATTTGAGAGCGATCATGGTATTATGAAAAATTACTGTGTTTTTATATATATAGATTCACTGAGTATTTTTATACTCACTCCCGTAGTTATCATTGTTTTTCAGGGCTGTAGTGAGACTCGAATTCCATTGGAACTATCTATCCTCGCCTTGAAATTTTTCTACTTGTATCATATAATATTCGGGTCTTAAACAGTATATGTAAATATTTATACATTATAGAGATTCCGTGGTACTGTAATCTAAATAGAGACATATATATGTGTGGTTGTATTTCTTTTAGTTTTACATATAAACTATGCTATGGATGTGTATGGTTTGATACATATGATAAGTTGATATTGGAGGTTGAGTTGGATGTTGATAATGAAGTTATATTGAGAGTGTTATTTGCTTTTTCTACAGGAGGATATAGTCACATATTAAAGGAGATGCTGTCAAAATTTCAGTAGAAATATTAAATTATATTTGAGTTGAACTATAATAGAAAAAGTATAAATTTCAATGTTTGTAAGTTTTATTGATTTGAACATATGAATTGCTTGTCATATCATACAGATAGTTGGGTTCTTTGTAGTACTGGTAGCTTAGGCAATACCCGTACCCTAGGACCGTCGCGGCTCCCAGGTTGGGTCGTGACAGATTTGGAATCAATGAATAGTTCAACAATACTCATATCATGTAGATAAGACAGATAATGGGCCATGAACACATGTAATCTCATATCATCTCATATAATATACATAAGGCTGATCAAACACTTATGGCTAGGACAGTTAACCCTTCCCAGCTAGGGTTCCATATAAACAATATGCATATTGTCGACAATATTTACCCGTTATCCCATCGATAAGGAAGCTCTGTCAAATCAACATAAAAGGATGGAACAATTTAATAGACATTAACAGGTAGCAAATTTTGTTACCCTGTAGTCTGTCATTCTGTAATCTGTCATTTATATTTTTGTAATCATCATCATCATCACATGCCATATACTTATTTAACCTCAATATAATATATAATATTCATACACTCATTCTAACTACATCTAGTTATATACAACTATGGAGCAACTAAAAATATATACAAGCTACAATGTTCAAAATAATTATACTGTCAAAACAAAACTGCAGAAATCCAAAGAGGAATGAGAGTCTGGATTCTGCCTTCTATTTTGTACCTGAAAAAATGGTAAATAACTAATGGAATGAGTATATAATATTTAGTGAATCTAATATGCATCACTTTAAGGCAAAGGTTAGGTAATCAACAAATAAATAGGTAAATAATCCATAAATAGTAGGGTTGCACACCAAATTATAAAATGAGAAAAAGATAACAGAATCAAAGATTTGGAATCAATGAATAGGTCAACAATACTCATATCATGTAGATAAGACAAATAATGGGCCATGAACATATATAATCTCATATAATATATATAAGGCTGATCAGATACTTATGGCTAGGACAGTTAAGCCTTCCCAGCTAGGGTTCTATATAAACAATGTGCAAATTGCCGACGGTATTTACCCGCTACCCCGTCGATAAGGAAGCTCTATCAAATCAACATAAAGGGATGGAACAGTTCAATAGACATTAACAAGTAGCAAATTATATTACCATGTAGTCTGTCATTTTGTAATCTGTCATTTTTATGTTTGTAATCATCATCATCATATGCCATATACTTATTTAACCTCAATATAATATATAATATTCATACACTCATTCTAGCTACATCCAGTTATATACAACCATGGAGCAACTAAAAATATATACAAGAGATTCAGTGTTCAAAATAATTACACTATCAAAACAAAACTGCAGAAATCCACAGAGGAATGAGAGTCTGGATTCTGCCTTCTATTTTGTACCTAAAAAATGGTAAACAACCAATGGAATGAGTATATAATACTCAGTGAATTTAATATGCATCACTTAAAGGCAAAGGTTAGGTAATCAATAAATAAACAGGTAAATAATCGATAAATAGTAAGGTTGCACACCAAATTACAGAATGAGAAAAAGATAACAGAATCAAAGATTTATAATCAATAAACAGGTCAACAATACTCATATCATATAGATAAGACAGATAATGGGCCATGAACACATGTAATCTCATATCATCCATATAATATACATTAGGCTGATCAGACACTTATGGCTATGACAGTTAACCCTTCCCAGCTTGGTTTCTATATAAATAATATACATATTGCCGACGATATTTATCCGCTACCTCATCGGTAAGGAAGCTCTGTCAAATCAACATAAAAGGATGGAACAATTCAATAGACATTAACAGGTAGCAATTAGCTTATCAATAAACAGTAACTTTCAAGTCAATCAAATGATATTGTAATTCAATAACTTATAAAACAATGGAGGGTGCATATGGAACAACAATAGGTATAACAATTAATAAATAATTGGTATACAACATAGTTGTCCAAGGTCAATTGGTTGGCACAATTGGCTAACCAATGTCGCTGGCGACAATGACATTCAAATGGTAGGCCTAATGATATTCAAATGGTAGGCTTACAGAAGAAACAAATGGTAAGCTTATGAATTTTGAACTAGGCATTTCATCAAATATATGGTATGCAACTTTCAATAGTCATTTAGGTTAGGTTTTGGTGCAACATTGAAATTGCCTAAATATCAAACAAACAATCCACAATATAGGCAATATAACAAGCATTGGATATTCAGCAAATATCATCAATCAAAGGATCAAAATGGCTTAGGATTCAAAGAAAAAACAAAGCAAAAACAAAGGCATGAATAATGTATTTGCATTCGGCCAAGATAGGCTTTTCAATGAAGGTCTCCAATCAACATTTCAATGCTTTGGACATATTAAATATTGCATATTAAACTCACCTCGCACTTTAAATTAGCTTGGAAAATTGATTTTCTATCTTAAGTTTTAAAGGAGGCAAAAGTCACATTCATCCAATCCTTTGTATTCTACACTAAATCAACCACCAATTAAGCTTCCATTAGCATCAATTAAATATAATCTGAGCTAATTAGACATTAAACATCATTAATCTAAGGTTTAGCTAAACACAACTTCAATTAGGATTTGGAATTTTGGGATTTTTCTATCAAATGCATTAATTGATGCAACTAAGCTACAAACCCATATAATTCAATGTCTAATACACTTATTTAGCCTATTTAATCAAAGAAATCGACTTGTTACCTTGTGATGAAGAGTGGGCCGAATCCTCCTTTCAATTTGTTCTTGATTTTCTTTGTGATTCAAGGTGAGAAATTATTGGGAAATGAAAGAAGCAATGTTGTTTTAGTGTTTTCTCTTAAAAATTAACTTAAAAATGGTGGGGAAAAGGCTTATGGCATTCAGCCAAAGGTAAGGAAGGAGAAGAAGATGAAGCAAAAATGGCTAAGTGTTGCTTATATAGTAGGAAAAATTGATAAATTATATTTTAATTCTTAAAGCTTCCATTAATCATACTTTGACCTCACAAGTTTCTGTAATTAATTTTATCAATTCTGTTGAGATTCATATTTTTAATTGGGAACTAAAATGACTTATTTTTATTTGTATTTTATTATCATATAGGTTTTAGAGTCATTCTGGGTAGTGAACAGTGGATTTCCCAAAATGCTCCTGAAATTTCACTTATTTACGGTTTTATCATTCTATTGATTTTGCATCATTTTTAATATTTTTCCAAACTTTCTTCATATAATTCATTATTATTATACTTAATCTTCCATTATACAAGTATCTATGAAAAATTAATTTAACTTAAATACTATTTTATTTCTTTAAATTTCATAAATATTATCGGTGTTTTCAGACCGATATTTAAGGAAACTGCTTAATTACTATAACATGCATATAGGGTATTACAAAACTGCTTAATTACTATAACATGCATATAGGATATTACAATATATATATATATATATATATATATATATATATATATATATATATATATATATATATATATATATATATATAAAATGAACTTTTGATCTTGATAGTACATAGAAAATTAAGTACTAAATTTACTAATATCATTGATATGGTTATATGATATATAATATAAATTAAGAAAATATTTTTCTTTGGTATGAAATTTTATTAGTATGGAATTCTATATAGCACTGTGGGACTAACTTTGAAATTAAAATTTAATTTTAATCAATTATAAAATTTAAAATTATATTAAGGGAAAAATTTTAAATTTATTGTCTTTTTTCTTTTTTTTTTTTTTTTATTTTTCATTATATATATTTTTTTCTAATTGAAATATAATTTTTGAAGATATATGATAATGATAAATAAGTTATTATAAATTATTTGAAAAAAATATTGTGATAAGACGATGAAAAAGAAAAAGATGAAAAAAAAAAAATATAAGATAAGGGATGAAATAAAAAAAAGAAAATTTTATTTATTTATTTATTTCAATTGATTAACAAAACAACCACTCAAATTCTAAAAAAGGTAAGAATAATAAATGCTATGGATTATTAAATTACTTTTTAAAATTTGAAATCATAATTAATATAATTTATTATCTAAATAGTAAGTTAATTTTAAAGTTAAAATTGATATTTCATTATATTTTAATAATAAAATTAATAGTAGAAGGACATAATTATTAGATGATAATAAAATAAAATAAATTATTAAATTAATTATTGAAAATATAATGTATTTAAAATTAGTTATTAAAAAAATATATATAAAAATAAAAGAAAAGAAAAGGTTCCAAATTTCATTTGCTTCTCAAAAATCAAGTCCTATATAAACCCTCCTCTTCTTTCGCTGTTTCTACTCGCCATTTTGTCTCTGCTTCTTCAAATCCAAAACAAGGCCTCTCTTCAAGAGAAAGAAAGAATCCAGGCCATATCTGTAGATTGGCTTGGTTCGTTTCGATCTTTCTTCTTCGCTTCGATCTATTTTATAAATCTAAAGGTAAGCATCGATCTAAATATCTCTTTTAGTTTCGATTTTTTGCTTATTGTTTGAGTAGATCGGCTTCTTTTCATGCAACTCATTACTTTATGATTGTCTATTTTGAAAAATTTTAGTTTTTGTGGAGCTTTGCTATGAAGTCGTGTTGAATCTGTGAGCTTTGATTGATTTTAATTTTCTTTTTATTTTTATGCGGCCGATCTATGAATATCGTGCTTCTGTTGTGTCTCTTTTTGGTAGTGAAGTTGAGATCTGGAGTTGGGTATATCATTATATCTCAATTTTGCAGCTACTTTTTGTTGAGTGTTCTCTTTTCGCTTAATCAGTTGCCCGATATCGATTTCTCATGTACGATCGCTTGATTTGATTGTCTGATCTAAATTTTCTCGTATCTGGATCTGTGTTTATTTGATTTGATCTGCTTCTCCATTTATATTTTGATTCTTTTCTGATTTCTAGAAATGGTTGAATTCATTTTTGTGCCTTTCGATCTGGTTTTTCATTTTCTTTTTTCTTTTGAAAGTGATAGTGTGATACCCACTTTGAGTAAGCTCTACTGCGAATTTAATTTTGATACCCACTTGAGATTTAACTGTACTAGATAAATTAAAATTTGAACTCTTAAAAAATGCTTCGCCTTATTAAAAATCTATAGGAGCTATGAGTAATATTGATAAAACTGTAACAGCTATGAGTAATGTTAATGCTGTTTTGTGAATTGTAGAGATGTTCAGAATTTTATGAATGCAGTGTGTGAGTATATGGAACCATTGGCTAATGGATTAATTGTACTTTTGGTTTATGAAGATGCCACTAGAAACCAAGTTTGCAAATGTTGTTCGTCTCCTCTTTATTTCTTGCTCTAATTTCTTTGTGTTCATGCAGGTTTAAGAAAATGGCTGATGCTGAAGATATCCAGCCCCTTGTTTGTGATAATGGAACTGGAATGGTGAAGGTCCGTAATATATTCCTCGTTATTGAAATTCAGTTGCTTTTTTAATACTCATATTCTCATTGTTGGTGATTCCTTTTACAGGCTGGGTTTGCTGGTGACGATGCTCCCAGGGCAGTGTTTCCCAGTATAGTTGGAAGACCCCGACACACTGGTGTCATGGTTGGGATGGGTCAGAAGGATGCCTATGTTGGTGATGAAGCACAATCTAAAAGAGGTATTCTGACTTTGAAATACCCAATTGAGCATGGTATTGTCAGCAACTGGGATGATATGGAAAAGATCTGGCATCACACTTTCTACAATGAGCTTCGTGTTGCCCCAGAGGAACATCCAGTGCTTCTCACTGAGGCTCCTCTCAATCCCAAGGCCAATAGAGAAAAGATGACTCAAATCATGTTTGAGACCTTTAATGTGCCAGCAATGTATGTTGCCATCCAGGCAGTTCTATCCTTGTATGCCAGTGGTCGTACGACTGGTTCGTATCAGTTATTTCCATAGTGTGAATTCTACATCCATTGTTTGTATAAATAAATTTTTGCCTGAATTGTTTTTCACTGGTAACAGGTATTGTGCTGGATTCTGGTGATGGTGTGAGTCACACTGTGCCGATCTATGAAGGGTACGCTCTTCCACATGCTATACTCCGTCTTGACCTTGCTGGTCGTGATCTAACTGATGCTTTGATGAAGATTCTCACTGAGAGAGGGTACATGTTCACCACCACTGCCGAACGGGAAATTGTCCGTGACATGAAAGAGAAACTTGCATATGTTGCCCTTGACTACGAGCAGGAACTTGAAACTGCCAAGAGTAGCTCCTCAGTTGAGAAGAACTATGAGCTTCCTGATGGGCAGGTCATTACCATTGGAGCTGAGAGATTCCGATGCCCTGAAGTCTTGTTCCAGCCATCTCTCATTGGAATGGAAGCTGCAGGCATCCATGAGACTACTTACAACTCTATCATGAAGTGTGATGTGGATATCAGGAAGGACCTTTATGGTAACATTGTGCTCAGTGGTGGTTCCACTATGTTCCCTGGCATTGCAGACCGTATGAGCAAGGAGATCACTGCACTTGCTCCAAGCAGCATGAAGATTAAGGTGGTGGCTCCACCAGAGAGAAAATACAGTGTCTGGATTGGAGGATCTATCCTTGCATCTCTCAGTACCTTCCAGCAGGTGACTTATTACCAACCCTGCTTTTTTCAGTTACGCTTGTGTATGATGTACATTGCATGATACTGACATTATTGCTTTGTGTTGTATCAGATGTGGATTTCCAAGGGCGAGTATGACGAGTCTGGTCCATCCATTGTCCACAGGAAGTGCTTCTAAGTTCTAAAGTGCTTTGATGGCAAGTTCTTTTTTGCTTTAGTGCTTTTTTCGTGTCAAGGTGTCATGTGAACTCTAAATATGGTTAATGTGGAGAAGTGTTGAGAAGGGATCATTGAAGGACTTGATGTATCAATTAGCTTGCTTTGCATCTGTTGTCATTCATGTTTGTTATAGCTGCAAGTGAGAGGATTAACTTTAAGGGTCCTTCTGGATCTCATGGGAGACACTTTGGTGTACGGTTATTACTTCCCTCAATCTATTGTGGTTCAACCATGTTTTTTAGTAGGACGCATGTAGTTGGAGAGTGATTGTGATGCTTCCTTGTCATTTCATTTTATTTTTAGTGTTTCAATATTTGAAGTTTATTTCTCTGGAACATCAATGTTAATAGTTATTGTATTAGAAATTTTATCTAGTGTCAGTTTGCGAGGAAATTATATTTATTACTTTGTTTGAAAGGATCCCATCTTTGCTTTCATGTGTGATCATTTTTAAACACTATATTATTATGGCAGAAGCATCTATGTTGATTTTGGTATTTTGGTTGTATGTTTACCTTTCCGAGGCCGGCATTAGAATTGATTGAATTTGATTAGCATCTAGTATCTAAAGCATGCAAGGGAGAATTTCTTGTTCATCCTCTCCTTTTCCTTGGCTAAACTGTCGCTATCTACTTCAGAATTTAAGTTTCCTTTTGGATGTGTAGTGGTAAAATAAATTAGTGATCTTATTATGTTTCTAATCTTTACAAAGGGAAGGTGGTTCTCATGCCAGCTTTAGTACATCCATTTCAAGGGTCTGATCAGTGAGAGACTGAGGTCGCGGTAAGAAATTTTGCTGTGCCCCCTTGTTATACGTACAGAGTACATTAATAACTTCGACGTCTCTGTGATCTTTTAGACGGTAAGATATGGGGAAAAAAAATTTGAGCTTTAATCATTTCGTGATGCACTAAGATAATGCACTTCATTTATTTATAAACCAAAAAAAATTAAAATAGAAGCAAATGAAAATCATTTCATCTTCCATGAAGGGTATCTAAAAACCTACAGTTAATTTGGGTATAGTTATAGTTTTATGTGTCATGTCACTAGAAGAGGGATAATGTTATATCAAAGTGGGGTCTGATTGCAAAGTAACTTGTTAAATGGGATAAAATAATTAAGTTTATAACAATAAGGTTCAATTGTAATAGGTCGAAAAATTCAGGATGCATAAACTCATTAAGTTTACAGTAGTAAGTCGTAACATGAAACATTGTTGCCAAAAAGCCAATATATAGCAGCAGTATAAAAAGTTGTTGTCAAATGTGTTTTTTTTTTAGTATTTTTTTTATTATAAATTTTGTATATTCAAATAAATTTTGTTTCCCATTGATAATTATTTCGCAATAAAAAAATTTATAGCTTTAGTAAAATAGTGCGACAACTTTTTTTGGTTGCCATCAGTTTATGATGACAATTTTTATGCGCTTCAGTATAAAAATAATTGCTGTCAATTTTAATATTTCCTATCAATTGATTTATCAAATATAACTGAGTAATTATTATTTACAATTTATATATTTTCAATTAAAATTTTTATTATAAACCATTAATAAAAAAACATAATTGTAATTATATATTGTTAATCAATATAAATAAAAATTAAATTCAAATATTGCTGTTACCATAATCCAATTGTAATTGAAAAATCAAAATAATTTTTAAATCAATTACCAAAACAAATTGAAAATTTAATTACTTGCCACTGAAGTAATTGAAATAGTAAATTAGTTTAAGTGTTTAATTATAATCAAAATGCATACCTAAATAAGTCACGTCTCGAATTAGGATAGATGGAACGCGCAATCTGACCTCCTAATGTTGCATATCAAGAAAATATCTAATTCAGATATTAAATTTTAGTCAAAAGTTCAATTTAAATTATGCAAAAAAAAAAAAAAAAAAATTATCTAATTTTCGCCTTTTTAACTCATTTTTTGATTCAATTAAGGGTTTGACTGTTAACTGAACTAAACGGAAATTAGTTGATTTATTTATATTTTTTAATTAAAAAAAATATTAAAAAATAATAAAATTTTATTTTTAATTAACAAAAATATTAAAATTAAAAAATTAAAAAAAATAATAAACTCACACCCATATATGAGTTTCTTAACAACAACAAAAAAAATTATTTATTCTCCGAACTCTTAAGCTCATCTTTCTCAAATTCATCTTCAAGACCTTCAAATTCAACAGATCTGTCACATCCCAACTCCAGTAATACGACGGTCCTAAAACAAGAATAGGCTTAAAACCACCATAAACCCGTAGAACAATCATATCCTGGATCTCATACATAATACATATTCATATCAAATATATTTATCATTACAACTATTCATTTATATGATTTATGCAATCATACTTCATTCATTTATATTCATTATCATATAATTTTCTCTTGTTTCTTATTGATCAAAAGATACATCCCACATCACTAAGGAACAAGGGCAGCTTAAAATGTAACAGTTCAGACATCAAATTAATATTATCCTCGATATCTAACTACGGAGCTCTAGAGTATACTCCTCATATATACATTACCATAATACAATTCAATAAATATATATATTAAAATAATTTCAATGATGGCTTCTTGGAGGAATAAATCGAGAAGCTCGGTCTTCTATATTAGCTCCCTCTCGAGCTACACTATCACCTGAAATCCACAGAAGAGGAGTGATCCTTCAACTTAGTAAGATATGAACATGCAATATAAAGATTAATCCAAAGAAAGGTCAATCCAATGAAATGTGGGTAAGAAAACATCATATGGTTATGCTTACAAGAACATAAGTGCTCACAATCGAATAGCACTGTCAAGTCACATGATAGAACTGCAGAGTGTATCAGTAGCCTTGCTACCTATCACAACAGAGCGCATCGGTAATCTTTGCTACCTTATCGCAAATGCATACTTGGCCAGGCATACGCCTAGAGCTCATGATCCCCTCTAGGTGGAACACTGATAAAAACCCTATCAGCTAGGTTTCCAAAGTGCATAATGAACCAATGAATTTACTCTCATTGGGAAGAGCGTTCTATTCATAGGGTCATATAGTTGCAATCTTACAAGAAAACACATTGGTCACAAGACCATCAACATATAATATAATTTTAGTCCAATTAACAAATAGGTTTCATATGAACTTGATCCAAGGAACGATGACCAAGTCATTCACAATATATATATGGTGATCATATGGAACAAACTGAAATTTTGTTTGAGAATATCATGGGAATTTCAATTAATAAGTCGGTAATACAATATCATATAACATGTGAATCATATATGTGAACATGAGGAAGGTTTGGATAATTCATTTCAAAGAAACAATATACATATGCAATGTTCATACTTACCTCTAAGCAATTTATCCTCAGTTACTTATACAATCAATAATTCTCCTTTAATTTCTTGAATCCTCTTTTCCCTATGATATTTTCCTAAATGCTCAAAATTAGGGTTTCCTTAATCAACAATACATAATATGATTCTCTATAATTTTAATCATCTTACAACCTTTATTATTGTTTCCTATCATCAATTTGATTAATCTTAAGAAAATCAGAGGTTTAAGAATCTGCTCACTATTCATGTCACTATTTATCAAATTCCATAAATTCTGATATCTTGAATGTTAATCAAGATTAAAAATCTTAGATACTTATAATAGAGTCTATATACTCATATAGATCTATTCTATCTGTCAAAAATTCTAAATCTAAAGAGAAAATAAAGTTTGGAGAAAATTACCGTATTTTCCCCAAAACTGAGTTCCTGAAGAATCTGACTTGAAAATGATTGATCACAGCCTTAAATGCACTAACTTAATGATTCAATGCATTAATTTCGAGTATTAATGTATTAAAAGCAATCGGGACAGATTTGAGAAATATAAGAGAAGAAATGAGAACGAACGAAGAAAAGAGAAGAAGAAGATATTGTGAAATTAGCTACTGCTTCTCCTTTTATAATAGACTACTGCCTCTTAGTTTCCTGCTTCGCCAAACTCACTTTGCAATCTCACTTCGCATGTCCACTTCGCATATGCCACCTCGCATATGCCACTTCGCCAATCTCTCCTCGCCTATTTCCATTTCGCATATGCCACCTCGGCAATGCCTCTTCGCCAAACTCGCGTCGCCTATTTCCATCTCTCATATGCCACCTCGGCAATGCCTCTTCGCCAATCTTGCCTTGCCTATCTCCACTTCGCATATGCCACCTCGGCAATGCCTCTTCGCCAATCTCTCCTCGCTTATTTCCACCTCGGCAATGCCTCTTCACCAAACTCGCCTCGCCTATCTCCACTTCGCATATGCCACCTCGGCAATGCTTCTTCACCAACGCCCACTTTGGCGAGCTAGACTCCTTTCCTCGCCAACCATCTTGCCACTTCGTACTAAAATGGCTCGCGAGCGAGATAAAAAGGGCCAAATGTCCTGATTCTTTTTTCTAGTTAACTTAGACACACATGGCCATAATTTCATGCTTACCTCTTCAGCTCAATCAGTCTCTAATCATTTTCGAAATCGAGGAACAACCTCGCACTACCTATTCTGCCGAGCTGGAAAACCTCCCTTGTCACTCCGCACTGAACCAGCTCGCAATTGAGTTACAGACACTCAAATTCCTTAATTATTTTCGTCACTTAAAGTAGACACTCAGGGGTCCATCATAACCAAAATTCAAATAAAAAAGAAATCTACAAAATTTATGGTGAATTTCTAAACTCACTCAGACTTTACTCTCTAAAAATTGTCCAAGCAGGTCTGATTAAATTAGCTATCTCTTGAACTACAATTATCCAATTTCATTGAAATTTTCCAGTCATTACTATATACAGAAGATCAATAAACAGACTCAATTTCTACATTCTCAGAATACACATCAACTTACTGCAGGAAAATAGAAAACTAAATAAATTCTGGTTAAGGAATATATCTCCTTACACACATACATAATTTCCAAAATAATTTTACAGATTCATAAATAAAATCTGCAACTCACATGATTTATACTTTTTTCTAATTTATTCCTTTAAAGCCTCAAAACTGACTCATCAAATTATTCCTGCATACTAAAAATTCTGAAATTCTCCAAAATATTTATCCACACATCTCAGAAAATCAGAAATGAAAATAAAACAAAAAAATAAAAATAAAATATTTATTATTGGGTATTACTTTCTTCCCCCTTTAAATAAATTCATCCTCGAATTTAAAGAACTTACCTTAAACTTGAAATAAATGGGGATACTTGGCTTGCATAAACTGCTCACTCTCCCAAGTACACTCTTCCATAGCTTGATTTCTCCATAGAACCTTAATCATTGATATATCTTTATTCCTTAGCCTCTTGATCATTCGGTCCATAATGGCAATTGGAATCTCTTCATACGTTAAATCTGGTTGAAGGTCCACTGCTGGAACTTGCAGCACATGAGAAGGGTCTGCCACATATTTTCGAAGCATAAATACATGGAATACTGGATACACACTATCCATGCTAGGCGGCAAAGCTAACTTGTATGAAACCTCTCCAACCTTACTCAGAACTTCAAAGGGTCCAATAAATAGTGGAGATAGCTTACCTCTCTTGCCAAACCTTAAAACTCCTTTTATTTGTGAGATCTTTAAAAACACTAGGTCTCTAATGGAAAATTGAAGATCTTTTCTCTTTGGATCAGCATAACACTTTTGGCGGCTGAAAGATGTCTTTAATCTCTCCTGGATGAGCGAAATCTTTTCCAATGTATATTTATCAATTCTGGTCTCTCGATATGCCTTCCTCCAACCTCATCCCAACACAAAGGAGATCTGCATTTCCTGCCATATAATGCTTCGTAAGGAGGCATCTAAATAGTGGAATGATAGTTGTTGTTGTAGGCAAACTCTATCAATGGCTAGTGTTTATCCCAATTTCCTCCAAAATCTAGAGTGCACATCCTCAGCATGTCTTCTAGAGTTTGGATGGTCCTCTTTGACTGTCCATCTGTTTGCGAATGAAATGCTATGCTGAAATCAAGTTGTGTACCCAAGCATTCTTGTAATTTTCGCTAAAATCTCGAGATGAACTGAGTACCTCTATCCGAGATGATCAAAACTGGAACTCCATGCAGCTTGATAATCTCATCGACATAAATCTGCGCATATTGCGAAGCCGTATAAGTCATCTTGACCGACAAGAAATGAGCTGAATTGGTTAATCTATCAATAATAACCCATATCGAATCATGGTCTCTTGAAGTCCTTGGCAATCCAACCACAAAATCCATAGTCATTCTCTCCCATTTCCATTTTGGGCATGGCAACTCTTGAAGTAGTCCCAAAGGTTTCTGATGCTCGAATTTGACTTGCTGATAAGTTAGACATTTTGCTACATATTCTGCGACATCTCTTTTCATTCCACTCCACCAGTAAAAACTCTTGATGTCGTGGTACATCTTTGTTGCACCTGGATGTACACTATAGTTAGAATGATGAGCTTCTTTGAGAATTACATTCTTCAATCCATCCACAGCTGGAACACATAACCTATTGCCCAGTCTCAACACACCATCAATTATGGTAAAGCCTGAAGCTCTATCTGTCCCCACATCATTCTTTAGTTTTACCAATTGAGGGTCCTTATCTTATGCTTCTCTTATCTGATCAATAAGAACCGGTTTGGCTTGAAAATGGGCTAAAAGCACTCCTGAATCTGATAGATTCAAACTAATTCCCAACTCATGCAATTTTTGCACCTCTCTCACTAGAGATCTCCTACTAACTTGAATATGGGATAAACTTCCCAAAGACTTCCTATTCAATGCATTCGCCACTACATTTGCCTTTCCTGGATGGTGTAATATTTCACAATCATAATCCTTAAGCAATTCAATCCACCTTCTCTGCCTAAGGTTAAGATCTTTCTGCTGAAATATATATTTTAAACTCTTATGATCTATGAAGATTTCACACTTCTCTCCATACAGGTAGTGTCTCCAGATCTTCAATGCAAATACTATTGCAACCATCTCCAAATCATGAGTAGGGTAATTCACCTCATGCTTTCTCAACTGTCTCGAAGCATAGGCTATCACCTTACCATGCTGCATAAGCACACAACCAAGCCTTACTCTTGATGCATCACAATACATCGCAAATCCTCCTTCACCAGACGACAAAACTAAGATAGGTGCTGTGGTGAGACAAGTCTTCAACTTGTGGAAACTTCCTTTGTAATCATCTATCCATTGGAATTTCACCTGATTTTGAGTAAGCTTGGTCAAAGGTGCTGCAATCTTGGAAAAATCTTGCACAAATCTCCTATAATACCCTGCCAAACCCAAGATACTTCTAACTTCTGAAACGTTTGTGGGTCTAGGACAATTAAGAATTGCATCCACTTTCTTCGGGTCAACTTTAAGTCCTTCCTTACTCAACATATGTCCAAGGAAACAAACACTATCCAGCCAAAACTCACACTTGGAGAACTTGGCAAACAACCTATGCTTCCTTAAGGTTTGCAATACAATCCGAAGATGTTCTTCATGCTCTTCCTTGCTCCTAGAATATACAAGGATGTCATCGATGAATACAATGACAAACTTATCCAGAAATGGCCTAAACACTCTATTCATTAAATCCATGAATGCAGCTGGTGCATTAGTCAATCCAAACAGCAACACTAAGAACTCATAGTGTCCATATCTGGTCCGGAAGGCCGTCTTCGATATATCCTGATTCTGCATTTTCAACTGATGATAACCCGACCTCAAATCTATCTTAGAGAAATGACTTGCACCCTGCAATTGATCAAATATATCATCTATTCTGGGTAAAGGATACTTGTTCTTGATTAAGCTGCCTATAGTCGATACACAATCTCATAGAACCATCCTTCTTCTTCACAAAGAGTACAGGTGCTCCCTACGGTGAACTACTAGGTCTAATGAATCCCTTATCAAGCAAATCTTACAACTGGATTTTCAATTCTTTCAACTCAACTGGTGCCATACGGTAGGGAGGAATAGAAATCGGACTCGTGCCAGGTAGCAACTCGATACCGAACTCTATCTCTCTATCCGGTGGCAACCCTAGTAATTCTTCAGGAAATATATCCGAAAACTCATTAACTATTGGAATTTGCTCCTTATCTCTCACTTCCATACGAGCATCCCGGACATAAGCCAAATACCCTTGGCAATCTTTCCTTAATAACATTCTTGCCCCAATGGCAGATATCACATTATATGGCACTTCACTCCGCTCCCCTTGAAACTCAAATGATTCACTCGAAGGTTGCTTGAAGACTAGCTTCTCCCAATTGCAATCTATAGTAGCATAGTACTTGGACAACCAGTCCATACCCAAAATTACATCAAATTTCAATACAGGCAATTCAATCAAATCTACATCCAAGTTCTTGCCGCCTATGCTAACTACACATGATGGATAAAAGTTCTGAACTTCAATCTCTTCCTCTAAAGGAATAGAAACAACCAACACACTTTAAAGCAATTTACAAGGCACATGCAATTTCTTAGTAAAACATGATGACACAAAGGAATGCGTAGCTCCTGAATCAAATAGCACTCTAGCATTCAAAGCTTGGATCGGGAGAATACCTGTAACAACCGTGTTTGATGCTTGGGCTTCATGCTGTGCTAAAGCAAAAACTCTGCCTTTACCTCTACACATGGGAGTCGATCCTGAAGCCTGAGCCACATGTTGTCCTGGCCCTCTGCCAGCCTCAACAGTCCTGCCCAAAATACCTCTGCCTGCATCTGGCTACTGACTAATACTCCTCTCTCTACTCATCTGAACTGTAGCCTGAAAAGCCTAAGGTCTACCTACAAAGGGTGATTGTGGACAATTCTTGAGAAAATGGCCTTGTTGTCCACACCTAAAGCATGCTCCTGATGCATAATGATAATGGCCATTATGAAATTTACCACATGTAGAACATAAAGGTTTAGGAGTCCTGGATGGTGCAAAGCTAGCTGAACCATGGCTCATCTGAGAAGTAGGTCCAGGAGTAGTCCAACTCTGCTATGGTCTCTCTGAAGGTCCTCTATACCCACTCCTAGAAGCTGACTGATGAGCCACTCCCATATTCTTCATTCCGCTTTCTTGTTTAGAAGAACTACATGCTTTAAATTTCTTCTTCTCAACTCTTTTGGATCGAGCTTCCATCTCTCTATTCTCAATTATTCTAGATTTATCCACCAGTTTTGAGTAAGAATCGAACTCAAGAGTAGCTAGGAGTTTAAATAGTGGAGCCACCAATCCTCTGCGAACCTCTGAATCTGTGCCGCTTCTGTAAGCACCAATGCAGGATCAAATTTGCTTAACTGACTAAACTTCTTGGCATACTCTGAAACACTTATACCAGAGGTCTGAACTAATCTCTCAAATTCTATTGATTAGGCCTCCCTCACACTCTCTGGAAGGAATTCATTCATCACTAGTTCCTTGAATCTTTCCCAGGAAAGATCTTCATTTCCCCGAAGCATACCAGAAATGCTTCTCTGGAACCAATTCTTATCCTCAGCTTTCATCAAACACCCTACAAATTCTATGGTTCTTCTATCAGGAATCCGTAGAATCTGTACTTTCTCTTCAATTTCTTCCAAAAAATCTGTAGGATCCACTTCACCTCTATACTCTGAGGGTTTAAGCTTAAGAAATAGCTCAAAGGATACCTCTTCCTCTTGACGTACAACGGGTGGTGGAACTGCTAGAGGAACAAGGATTTCTGGAGCTTGTACCGGAGGTACTTGCTGTTGTCTTTGCTGAGTAATGAATTCAACTATCATTGTATAGTTCCTTTGCAAATGTTCCAATTGCTGAGCCATATTAGCCACATCTACTGGTGGCATAAGAGGAACCTCATTTCCTCCATTTCCACCCACAGAACCTTCTTCAGAAGGCAAATCTCGCTTAGGACGACCTCGACCTCGTCCACTACCACGACATGGAGGCATCTCAATACTGATAAAAGAAACAAAGCAAACTTAGACTCAAAACACAAGATTAATGCAGGTCTATACCAAAGGAATACACAACATTGACGTGACATGGATCCTATGCTCTGTAGTTATCTTAATCAACACTTAAACTAGGGCTCATGCACATCTATCTATCTTCTATCTTAAGGAGTGGAACTGTTGGAGGAACAGGAATTTCTGGAGCTTGTACCAGAGGTACTTGCTGTTGTCTTTGCTGAGTAATGAATTCAACTATCATTGTATAGTTCCTTTGCAGCTGTTCCAATTGCTGAGCCATACTAGTCACATCTACTGGTGGCACAAGAGGAACCTCATTTCCTCCATTTCCACCCACAGAACCTTCTTCAGAAGGCACATCTCGCCTAGGACGACCTCGACCTCGTCCACTACCATGACGTGGAGGCATCTCAATACTGATAAAAGAAACAAAGCAAACTTAGACTCAAAACACAAGATTAGCATAGGTCTATACCAAAGGAATACACAACATTGACGTGACATGGATCCTATGCTCTGTAGTTATCTTAATCAACACTTAAACTAGGGCTCATGCACATCTATCTATCTTTTATCTTAAGGATTATAAACCTATAGCTCTGATACCACCTTTGTCACACCCCAACTCTAGTGGTGCGACGGTCTTAGGATAAGGTAGGCTTAAGGCCACCATAAACCCGTAGAATACTCATATCCTGGATCTCATACATAATACATATTCATATCAAATATATTCATCATTTCAAATATTCATTTCTATGATTTATGCAATCATACTTCATTCATTTATATTCATTATCATATAATTTCCTCTTGTTCCTTACTGATCAAAAGATACATCCCACATCACTAGGGAACAAGGGTAACCCAAAATGTAACAGTTCAGACATCAAATTAATATCATCCTCAATATCTAACTACGGAGCTCTAGAGTATACTCCTCATACATACATTACCATAATACAATTCAATAAATATATATATCAAAATAATTACAATGATGGCTTCTTGGAGGAATAAATCAAGAAGCTCGGTCTTCTATATTAGCTCCCTCTTAAGCTACACTATCATCTGAAATCCATAGAAGAGGAGTGAGCCTTCAACTCAGAAAGATATGAACATGCAATATAAAGATCAATCGAAAGAAAGGTCAATCCAATGAAATGTGGATAAGAAAACATCATATGGTTATGCTTACAAGAACAGAAGCGCTCAGAATAGAATAGCATTGTCAAGTCATATGATAGAACTA
>CANXYC010638565.1:0-12049 GCA_948193065.1 Aleurites moluccanus | reverse complement strand
TTGAATTTGTGTTAGGAATTGTTAATTGATGTTAGAATTAGCTAATTGGATATGAATGGATAAGTAATTGATGGTTTAATTGATGTAGAATTGGAGAATTATCAAACTTGAATTTCAAAGTAAGCAAAATTGGGGAATTCGGTGGAATTGGTGGAATTGGAGTGTGCATTGGCTAATTGGAGGCTTAGGTGAGTTTACATTACATCATTTATCATGCCTTATTGATTGAATTGATGTTTGGAAACTTTTTGTGAAAATGCCCTTTTGGCCGAACCATGTGTGACCTATATTGCCTTTGGATTTACTTTATTTTTGATTGATTTTCCTTAGCCAATTGATCCTATTTTAATGTTGTTTAATCTTGTTTCTTGATACCTTTGCTTTGTGTAATAATGTACCTTGTGTTTTGTTGAATTGGGCAAGTCAAATTTGCCACCAAACCTAACCTATTGGCTTGCCAAAGTATGCCCACCAAGTGTTCAATGAAATGCCTAGTTCATTTGCCTTTAGCCTATTGGTTTGCATCCCATAGGCCGACCAATTGAATGCCATTGTCGCCAGTGACATTGACAAGCCAATTGACCTACTATTTTCATCCACCGAACCAACTTTTGTTTCATACCTTTCCTTATTGCCAAACTTACTATTATTGATTGTACATTGTATATGGCATTGCCAATAAGCATATTGAATACTGTACTGATTGTTATTGTATTCACTGTTATCTGGATGCCATTGTTGCCTATGGTATCCCTCGTTACTGACCCTGATATGGTTTGGCAGAACTACCGATTCGATAGGGTAGTGGGAAAATACTGTCAACCTTGTGCACATTGTATTATTGAACCCTAGCTAGGAGGGGTTATGGTCCTGACTATAGGGCCTGATCAGCCTTATGCTTATTGATACTGGAGACCTACATGGTCTATATTGACTGACTAGAGATTGTATGTTTTCTTTTCATACAGTCCATCCCATTATCTGTCTTTCCATATGTAATCGAGCCTATTTGTTATTTCTTTGGCTTTACTGTATCCTGATATCCATACTATATACTGTATTTCCTTTGACTGATACCATTGTCTAATTATGCCTATTATTATTTATTGTGATGCATGTAAATTCATTGAGTATCATCTATACTCACCCGTTTCATTTGTTTACCCATTTCAGGAGAAGAGTAGATTGTAGATTCTTGTCTTTTGTCATTCCGGGATTTTTGCTACAGTTTCTAATGTATAGTTTCTGAATTTTTGTATTATGATTTATTATTATTTTTGGTGTTCATCATCTAGCTACTCCATGGGTATGTACGGGTTTACATGCTGCCTTGCATAATGCTCTTCTTGCTACAGAGTTCACTTCTTTGACCACAGTGATAGACAAAGCCACACAGATGGAGAAAAAGTACAAGACTGAGAGGGCCAAGAGGGATCAGAAAAGGAAGGGTGGCCCAAGATCACATAGTAGGATGGGGGAGAGCAGCTTCCATTCTAGACCAGTAGAGCCAGTGCCAAGATTTGAGCAGAGATCTCCAGCCAGTAGTCAGAGGAGGAGATTATAGAGTAGGGGTCAGCCAGTAGTTCAGTCAGCACCTGCTTACTCCCAGGGTTCTTCGAGGTCAGTTACACAGACTTCTGGTATACCAGCTTGTGGGTATTGTGGTAGGAGGCATGCAGGGGAGTGTTGGAGGCTGACAGGTGCATATTTGAGGTGTGGCCAGCAGGGCCATTATATTAACACTTGTCCAGTGAGGGTTGCTCAACAGCCATCGGTCACAGCATCTCAACCAGTGGTTTAGGCTAGTCAGAATTTAGGCAGAGAGGCTATGGTTAGAGGTAGAGGCAGTGAAAGACAGGCTCCTAGTAGCAGTCAGGCACCAACTGGTAGGGGCCAGGGCAGAGTATTTGTGGTCAATACTCAGGATGCCCATAGATCAGAAAATGTTGTCACAGGTACTATTCTAGTTCAGAATAAGGTTGTTGATGCCTTATTCGATTCGGATGCAACTCACTCTTTTGTGTCACCACATTTTCACCTAAATTGAATAAGGAAATGAGATTATTATATGTTCCATTGACTGTTGCTACTCCTATGGGAGATTGTGTGGATGTTGACTATTTCCACCCTGATTGTATTATTGAGATTGATGATCATATTCTACGTTCTGATTTGATGGAGTTGCCTGTGCTTAAGTTGGATGTGATTTTGGGTATGGATTGATTGATGAGACACCGGGCTGTGATAGATTGTTGTGGAAAGAGGATTGGATTTCAGCTTGAGGGGCAGCCGGAGTTTGAGTTTTAGGGCGAGATTCGGGAGTTCTAGGTTAACCTGATATCTGCTATCCGGGCTAGGAGGATTATTGGGAAAGGTTGTTCAGCCTATTTGGCACATGTAGTGGATGTATAAAGATCTTCTATATATTTGGATCAGATACCGGTTGTTTAGGAGTTTTCTGATGTATTTCCTGAGGAGTTACCAGGATTGCCCCCCTGACAGGGAGATTGAGTTTGAGATAGAGGTGCATGCAGGCACAGACCCGATATCCATTCCACCATACAGAATGGCTCCAGTTGAACTGAAGGAGTTGAAGACACAGTTATAGGAGCTATTGGATAGAGGGTTTATCAGACCAAGCAGGTCTCTTTGGGGTGCACTGGTACTATTTGTGAGAAAGAAAAATAGCTCATTGAGGATATAGGCAGTTGAATAAAGTCACAGTGAAGAACAAGTATCTGTTGCCTTGGATAGATGACTTATTTGATCAGCTGCAAGGTGCCAACCATTTTTCCAAAATTGATCTGAGGTCTGGGTATCATCAGTTGAAGATTAAGTAGAGTGATATACCTAAGACTACTTTCAGAACCTGCTATGGTCATTATGAGTTTCTGGTACTGCCATTCGGGTTGACAAATGCTCCAGCAACTTTCATGGATCTGATGAACAGGGTGTTCAGGTCGTATTTGGATAAGTTTGTCATCATCTTCATTGATGACATACTTATTTATTCCAAGAGTGAGGAGGAGTGTAGAGAGCATTTGAGGATTGTGCTACAGACACTTCGGGAGCATCAGTTGTATGCTAAATTATCTAAGTATCAGTTCTGGTTGATTGAGGTGTGCTTCCTTGGGCATGTTATCTGCAAGGATGGTATTATGGTGGTTCCTAGGCGGTAGCTAATTAGCCCCAGCATACCAGTGTTTCAAAGGTGCGTAATTTTCTGAGTATTGCTAGATATTATCGGAGGTTTGTGAAGGATTTCTCCTGTATCGCAGCTCCTTTGACTATACTGATGAGGAAACAGGTGCAGTATGTCTGGATAGATGAGTGTGATCATAACTTCTAGACTCTGAAGTATTGCCTTACCAGTGCTCCGATTTTGGCATTACCAGTTGAGAGGGAGAAATTTACAGTATATTGTGATGCTTCTTGGATTGGCCTAGGATGTGTACTGATGCAGATAGGTAGGGTAATTGCTTATGCTTCTTGTCAGTTAAAGAAGCATGAAGTAAATTATCCAACTCATGATTTGGAGATGGCAGCTATAATCTTTGCCTTGAAGATTTGGAGATACTATCTGTATGGGTCGACATGCGAGATATATATTGATCATAAGAGTTTACAGTATATATTTCAGCAAAAAGATTTGAATCTGAGGCAGCGCAGATGGGTTGAGCTTCTAAAGGATTATGACTGTGAGATTCTTTATCACCCAGGGAAGACCAATGTAGTGGCGGATGCCTTGAGCAGGAAGTCTATAGGTAGTCTTGCTCATATTGTGGTTGGCAGGAGGCCATTGATTAGAGATTTGAGATAGTTGGCAGATTTTGAGGTAGAGTTGGATTTGATAGCCCAATTTCGGGCGAAGTCACTGTTGCTAGATGATATCAAAGTGGCTCAGGATAGAGATCCATATCTACTGAAGCTGAAGGTAGAGGTTTAGAGTGATCGGATGACAAAGTTTGTTGTAGATGATGGAGTATTGAGATGTGGGAGACGTATCTATGTACCAGATTGTGATGAGCTACTGGATCGAATTATGCGAGAGGCTCATTATTCTGCATATAGTGTACATCTAGGGATTACCAAGATGTACCATGATCTGAAAGACGTTTCTTGGTGGCCTGGGATGAAGAAGGACGTAGCTCAGTTTGTATCGAAGTGCTTATCTTGTCAGTAGGTTAAGTTTGAGCATCAGAAGCCATTAGGGCTACTTCAGGAGATATAGCTGCCTGAGTGTAAATGGGAACAGGTTACCATGGATTTCATAGTTGGTCTACCACGAACTTCAAAAGGATATAATTCTATATGGGTTATTGTTGATCGGTTAACGAAGTCTATACATTTTCTGGAGGTAAAGACCAGCTATTCAACAGCTCAGTACGTACAGTTGTATGTGGATAAGATTGTGCATCTTCATGGAATTCCTTTGGTGATCCTATTAGATAGGGGTACACAGGTCACATCTCAGTTTTGGCAAAAATTTCAGAAGGCTATATGTACCCAGTTACTATTCAGTACTGCCTTCCATCCACAGACTGATAGGTAGTCAGAGAGGACAATCCAGACATTGGAGCATATGCTCAGATTATGTGTTCTGGATTTCAAGGGTAACTAGGACTATTATTTGCCACTAATAGAATTCTCCTACAACAACTGTTACCACTCTTCTATTGGTATGGCTCCATTTGAAGCACTATATGGTAGGAAGTGCAGATCTTCAGTGTGTTGGGTGGAGCTGAGAGAGAAGCAGCTTGAGGGACCAGAACTTATCAGAGAGACTATGGAGAAGGTTCCTATGATCAGAGAGCGGATGAGGACATCCTTCAGTAGGCAGAAAAGTTATGCTAATCCGAAGAGGAAGGATGTACAGTTTTCAGGTGATGATCATGTCTTCCTAAAAGTCTCATCGATGAGAGGAGTTATGAGATTTGGAAAGAGGGGCAAGCTATCACCATGATTTATAAGCCTATTCGAGATACTTGAACGGATTGGCAGTGTGGCCTATAGATTGGCTCTTCCACCCAGTATGAGCCACGTACATCCAGTCTTTCACATATCGATGCTGCGGAAATATGTGTCAGATCCATCGTACATTTTGGAAATACAGGATGTGGATCTCAGTGAGGATTTGTCTTATGAGGAGCTACCTGTGGAGATTGTTGATCGACAGGTCAGAAAGCTCCGGAACAAATAGATCCCTATGGTAAAAGTGCTATGGAGGAACCAGATAATGGAGGAGTGTACATGGGAGATAGAGCAGGAGATGCGGAGCAAATATCCATCCCTATTTCAACATTGAGGTATGTTTCAATTTAAATTCGAGGACGAATTTATTTGTATGGGGGTAGAATGTAATATCCTAGAAATCCATAACATGTATGCAAGAATTAATTCTTAGTATGTGGTCCATTAGTTTTGAAATGAAGGGAAATAATTTTAGAAAAACAGTTAGAAAGCGAATTTAAAACTTTTCCGGAAACAGGTGGTGTCGGGAACACTGCCGAGAAATTAGCAGTTCAGTCAACAGAAGAATTTCTGAAGTTGATCTGGGGGTAAAAGATAACCATAATTTATAATTTTGGTAAAAAAAAAAAAGAAGTGAAAATCATTTGGAAACACTGAAAAAGTAAACAATGGCATTTTTGTAAATAAATAGAAATTAAAGGTGAATAGTGGAAAGTGATCAGTCGGGGTTATAGAATGACTCCAGAACTATTTTTATAAATAAGTATAAATTAAAATAAGCCTATTCACTCCCCATTTTGATATCTAAATCCTGACAGAATTGTCAGGATAAATTACAGAAGATTTAAGGACCAAAGTGTAAAGGATGAAACTTGAGGGATTTAGATGTAATTGTACATTTCATTTTTCTATTAAATTTTGCCTTAGCATTTTCGGTTGCCATTTTTATTTCTTCTTTCAAGCTTTGGCCGAAAATACTTGTTCCATTTCTTCTCTCAATTTCTTCATCAAATCTTAACCAAATTTATTGAAATTTGATAGAAAAATTAAACTCTCACCTAGCTTCATCCATTCCCATCATCAATTTGTAGATTTGAGCTAAGGATTTGGAGGAAAATTCAAGGGAAGCATTCGGCCATTTGGTGACTTAGAGGTAAGAATGTTGTTTTGTTTAGTTTGATTGTTGATTTAGTGTTTATTTAGGTTCGATTGAATGGGTTTATGGTTATTTTGCTTCAATTTATCCTATTGAATGGAAACCCCCAAATTTGGTTTGATATATTGAATTTGTAAGAGTTGATATGTTGAATTTGTGTTAGGAATTGTTAATTGATGTTAGAATTAGATAATTGGATATGAATAGATAAGTAATTGATGGTTTAATTGATGTAGAATTGGAGAATTATCAAACTTGAATTTCAAAGTAAGCAAAATTGGGGAATTTGGCGGAATTGGTGAAATTGCAGTGTGCATTGGCTAATTGGAGGCTTAGGTGAGTTTACATTGCATCATTTATCAAGCCTTATTGATTGAATTGATGTTTGGAAACTTTTTGTGAAAATGCCCTGTTGGCCGAACCATGTGTGACCTATATTGCCTCTGGATTTGCTTGATTTTTGATTGATTTTCCTTAGCCAATTGATCCAATTTTAATGTTGTTTATTCTTGTTTCTTGATACCTTTGCTTTGTGTGATAATGTACCTTGTGTTTTGTTGAATTGGGCAAGTCAAATTTGCCACCAAACCTAACCTATTGGCTTGCCAAAGTATGCCCACCAAGTGTTCGATGAAATGCCTAGTTCATTTGCTTTTAGCCTATTGGTTTGCATGCCATAGGCCTACCAATTGAATGCCATTGTCGCCAACGACATTGACAAGCCAATTGACCTACTATTTTCGTCCACCGAACAAACTTTTGTTTCATACCTTTCCTTATTGCCAAACTTACTATTATTGATTGTACATTGTATATGGCATTGCCAATAAGCATATTGAACACTGTACTGATTGATACCGAACTGATTGTTATTGTATTGACTGTTATCTGGATGTCATTGTTGCCTATGGTATCCCTCGTTATTGACCCTGATATGGTTTGGCAGAACTACCGATTCGACAGGGTAGTGGGAAAATACTATCAACCTTGTGCACATTGTATTATTGAACCCTAGCTAGGAGGGGTTATGGTGTTGGCTATAGGGCCTGATCAGCCTTATGCTTATTGATACTGGAGACCTACATGGTCCATATTGACTGACTGGAGATTGTATGATTTCTTTTCATACAGTCCATCCCATTATCTATCTTTCCATATGTAATCGAGCCTATTTGTTATTTCTTTGGCTTTACTGTACCCTGATACCCATACTATATAAGGTATTTGCTTTTACTGATACCATTGTCTAATTATGCCTATTATTATTTATTGTGATGCATGTAAATTCACTGAGTATCATTTATACTCACCCATTTCATTTGTTTACCCATTTCAGGAGAAGAGTAGATTGCAGATTCCTGTGTTTTGTCATTCCGGGATTTCTGCTATAGTTTCTGATGTATAGTTTCTGAATTTTTGTATTATGATTTATTATTATTTTTGGTGTTCATCATCGAGCTGCTCCATGGGTATGTACGGGTTTACATGCTGCCTTGCATAATGCTCTACTTGCTACAGAGTTCACTTCTTTGACCACAGTGATAGATAAGGCCATATAAATGGAATTAAAGTACAAGACAACGAGGGCCAAGAGGGATCAGAAAAGGAAGGGTGGCCCAGGATCACATAGTAGGAGGGGGGAGAGTAGCTTCCATTCTAGACCAGTAGAGCCAGTGCCCAGATTTGAGCAGAGATCTCCAGCCAGTAGTCAGAGGAGGAGATTACAGAGTAGGGGTCAGCCAGTAGTTCAGTGAGCGCCTGCTTACTCCCAGGGTTCTTCGAGGTCAGTTACACAGACTTCTAGTATACCAGCTTGTGGGTATAGTGGTAGGAGGCATGCAGAGGAGTGTTGGAGGCGGACAGGTGCATGTTTGAGGTGTGGCCAGCAGGGCCATTATATTAACACTTGTCCAGTGAGGGTTGATCAGCAGCCATCGGTCACAGTATCTCAGCCAGTGGTTCAGGCTAGTCAGAATTTGGGCAGAGAGGCTACGGTTAGAGGAAGAGGTAGGGGAAGACAGGCTCCTAGTGGCAGTCAGGCTCTAGCTGGTAGGGGATAGGGCAGAGTATTTGCAGCCAACACTCAGGATGCCCAGAGATCAGAGAATGTTGTCACAAGTACTATTCTAGTTCAAAATAAGGTTGTTGATGCCTTATTCGATTCGGGTGCAACTCACACTTTTGTATCACCACATTTTTCACCCAAATTGAATAAGGAAATGAGATTATTATATGTTCCATTAACTGTTGCTACTCCTATGGGAGATTGTATGGATGTTGACTATTTCTACCCTGATTGTATTATTGAGATTGATGATCGTATTCTGCGTGCTGATTTGATTGAGTTGCCTGTGCTTTAGTTGAATGTGATTTTTGGCATGGATTGATTGATGAGAGACCGGGCTGTGATAGATTATTATCGAAAGAGGATTAGATTTCAGCTTGAGGGGCAGTCGGAGTTTGAGTTTTAGGGCGAGATTCGGGAGTTTCGGGTTAACCTGATATCTGCTATCCGAGCTAGGAGGATTATTAGGAAAGGTTGTTCAGCCTATTTGGCACATGTAGTGGATGTATAGAGATCTTCTATATAGTTGGATCAGATACCGATTGGTTAGGAGTTTCCTGATGTATTTCCTGAGGAGTTACCAAGATTGCCCCCCTAACAGGGAGATTGAGTTTGAGATAGATGTGCATGCAGGCACAGACCCAATATCCATTCCACCATATAGAATGGCTCCAGCAGAACTGAAGGAGTTGAAGACATAGTTACATGAGCTATTGGATAGAGGGTTTATCTGACCGAGTAGTTCTCCTTGGGGTGCACCGGTACTATTTGTGAGAAAGAAAGATGGCTCATTGAGGATATGTATTGACTACAGGCAGTTGAACAAAGTCACAGTGAAGAACAAATATCTATTGCCTCGGATAGATGGCTTATTTGATCAGCTGCAAGGTGCCAACCATTTTTCCAAGATTGATCTGATGTCTGGGTATCATCAGTTGAAGATTAAGTAGAATGGTATACCTAAGACTACTTCAGAACCCGCTATGGTCATTATGAGTTTCTGGTACTGCCATTCGGGTTGACAAATGCTCCAGCAACTTTCATGGATCTGATGAACAGGGTGTTTAGGTCGTATTTGGATAAGTTTGTCATCATCTTCATTGATGACATACTTATTTATTCCAGGAGTGAGAAGGAGTATAGAGAGCATTTGAGGATTGTGCTATAGACACTTTGGGAGCATCAGCTGTATGCTAAATTATCTAAGTGTCAGTTCTGGTTGACTAAGGTGTGCTTCCTTGGGCATGTTATCTGCAAGGATGGTATTATGGTGGATCCTCAGAAGATTGAGGCGGTAGCTAATTGGCCCCAGCATACCAGTGTTTCAGAGGTGCGTAATTTTCTGAGTATTGCTAGATATTATCGGAGGTTTGTGAATGATTTCTCCCGTATCACAACTCCTTTGACTAGACTGATGAGGAAATGGGAGCGGTATGTCTGTACGGATGAGTGTAATCATAGCTCCTAGACTCTGAAATATTGCCTTACCAGTGCTCCGATTTTGGCATTACCAGTTGAGAGGGAGAAATTTACAGTATATTGTGATGCTTCTTGGATTGGACTAGGGTATGTACTGATGCAGATAGGTAGGGTAATTGCTTATGCTTCTCGTCAGTTAAAGAACCATGAAGTAAATTATCCAACTCATGATTTGGAGATGGCAGCTATAATCTTTGCCTTGAAGATTTGGAGACACTATCTGTATGGGTCGAAATGCGAGATATATACTAATCATAAGAGTCTATAGTATATATTTCAGTAAAAAGATCTGAATCTGAGGCAGTGCAGATGGGTTGAGTTTCTGAAGGTTTATGACTTTGGCCAATGTAGTGGCGGATGCCTTGAGCAAGAAGTCTATGGGTAGTCTTGCTTATATTGTGGTGGGCAGGAGGCCATTGATTAGAGATTTGAGAAAGTTGATAGATTTTGGGGTAGAGTTGGATTTAGGTTCCCAAGATCGGAACCAGGCACTGATAGCCCAATTTCGGGCGAAGTCACTGTTGCAAGATGATATCAAAGTGGCTCAGGATAGAGATCCATATCTACTGAAGCTGAAGGGAGAGGTTCAGAGTGATCGAATGACAGAGTTTGTTGTAGATGATGGAGTATTGAGATGTGGGAGACGTATCTGTGTACTAGATTGTGATGAGCTACTGGATCAAATTATGATAGAGGCTCATTATTCTGCATACAGTGTACATCCAGGGATTACCAAGATGTACCATGATCTGAAAGATGTTTATTGGTGGCCTAGGATGAAGAAAGACGTAGCTTAGTTTGTATCGAAGTGCTTAGCCTGTTAGCAGGTTAAGTTTGAGCATTAGAAGCCATTAGGGCTACTTCAGGAGATATAGTTGCCTGAGTGAAAATGGGAACAGGTTACCATGGATTTCATAGTTGGTCTACCACGAACTTCGAAAGGATATGATTCTATATGGGTTATTGTTGATCGGCTAACGAAGTCTACACATTTTCTGGAGGTAAAGACCAGCTATTCAATAGCTTAGTACGTATAGTTGTATGTGGATAAGATTGTGCGTCTTCATGGAGTTCCTATGGTGATCATATCAGACAGGGGTACATAGTTCACATCTTAGTTTTGGCAAAAATTTTAGGAGGCTATGGGTAACCAGTTACGGTTCAGTACTGCCTTCCATCCACAGACTGATGGGCAGTCAGAGAGGACAATCCAGACATTGAAGGATATGCTCAGATTATGTGTTCTAGATTTCAAGGGTAACTGGACTATTATTTGCCACTGATAGAGTTCTCCTACAACAACAGTTACTACTCTTCTATTGGTATGGCTCCATTTGAAGCACTATATGGTAGGAAGTGCAGATCTTCAGTGTATTGGGTGAAGCCGAGAGAGAAGCAGCTTGAGGGACTAGAACTTATCTGAGAGACTATGGAGAAGGTTCCTATGATCAGAGAGTGGATGAGGATAGCCTTCAGTAGGTAGAAGAGTTATGCTAATCTAAAGAGGAAGGATGTACAATTTTCAGTTGGTGATCATGTCTTCCTAAAAGTCTCACCGATGAGAGGAGTTATGAGATTTGGAAAGAGGGACAAGCTATCACCATGATTTATAGGCCCATTCAAGATACTTGAGCGGATTGGCAGTGTCGCCTATAGATTGGCTCTTCCACCCAGTATGAGCCATATACATCCAGTCTTTCACATATCGATACTGCGGAAATATGTGTCAGCTCCATCACACATTTTGGAAATACAGGATGTGGATCTCAGTGAGGATTTGTCTTATGCGGAGCTACCTATGGAGATTGTTGATCGACAGGTCAAAAAGCTCCGGAACAAATAGATCCCTAATGTAAAAGTGCTATGGAGGAACCAGACTGTAACACCTCAACCCAAACCCTATTGGAACCCTTAAAGAGGGACTTAGGGGGAAATTTCTGCTTTCTTTATAATATGCTTATATGATGTATTTATGCATGAAATTGATAGTTACGCATGTTATGTGACTTGATTTTAGGCTTAGAAGTGATTTAAAGGCTGTTAAGACAAAATCGGGAAATTGAGTTTTTGGTGAACTGGGGGCAAAATGGTCATTTTACAGCCCCTTCGAGTTTTTATGGATTTAACACTATATTTGAAGAAAGAAAAGAAAATAAGTGAATGTAAAGGGTATTATTAAGTTTATTTGAATAATAGACTGAAAAATAAACCCGGTTGAAAACAGTTCCCGGTAAGCTGCTCAATTGAGGTGCTTGAGGTGCTTCGGTTTGCACTAAGGGCATTTTGGTCTTTTCCTTCATAATATGGGATTATAGGATGTGTGCAACCTTATGGTATTTAGTTAGGCTTGATTAAATCCAACCATTGGATCAAATGAT